>JASANA010010649.1:0-95022 GCA_030248095.1 Ptycholaimellus sp. GST1_10 | reverse complement strand
AATTCTTGGAGAAGGCAGTTCGCAAAGTTTTGCTATTGCCATTTCGCAAAGAAGCTCGAATCTGCTAGTAACTGGAACATCTTAGAAGTTAACGTCCCATAATGATACTGTCTCCAGTTTGAAGCAATGGGGAATGAGCGCATGAGAAATGAAGGTTAGTGAACTTGAATGGCGGAGGAGAACAGGCGAGAAGATTGGAGTCATTGGGTAGACTCACGTTCCAGAGACTCTGCATCACTTCAGCCAGCGTTCGGTTGAACTGGCGTGCCAAAGCCTCCATCCCTTCGCCGAACTTCTTCAACTTCTTCAAATCACCCCAGCTTTACCTACTTCCTTTTCCATCAAGCGAGGCAGGGAAGGGGTGCCGCAATCCTGAACCTTAATGCAATTTCTTTTTTCCTTCCCCGAAGGCACACTTTTAGCCTGCCCCCCAAAATAATACGTCTCATTGCCTCCCTCCTCTTCTAGACTGATGGAGAGCAAGATGGACTGAGGCTGCTTGAAATGTGGCTAGCCCTGGGTTAGATTAGCTGAAAGCAAAAGGACATTATGCTACTAGCCTTGTCTGAGCGTGGGCCGGAGGACGCAGGGCCCAATTAGGGAACTTCATTGAGTTTTACGTCAAAAAAGGGAGCCTACAGAATGCAATCGTGTGGAAGCAAGTCTGTCAATAGGCTAGGCCGTCTGCCGTGGGTGGCGGGAAATAGCCTAGGATTAGATGGCACAAAAAATTGGCGAGCGTGAGAAAAGAGAGAGTAGAGTCGGAAAACCGGCAAGCGTCATTTCTCAAGCTGTAGGAAGAAGAAGGAAAAGATGGTGTTTAATTGAAGACTATTGGCTGTGTAAAAGAAGCCATGGAGAGATGCCATCAGTCTTTCTGGAAAAGGGGGGAGAAGCTAACTAATAACCAGAAAAAGCAGGTGAAAAGAGACCTTCTAGCCACATATGCTTAGATGACCCACGAGAACAACTTTTCTTTTAGCACCTGCCAACGAGGGTTTCCTAATTCACTCTCCAAAATCTACGAATGTCGCGTATGGGGTGCAGAGAAGAATAAGCTACCCTTGAACATTGTGTCACCACCAGCCGTTTGTTAAAAAACAAAAGCATTGAGACAGCAACAGCAGCAGGCAATGCCACTTCCCATCGTGATTAGCCTCTCCATTTTGAATAGCACAGCATTACAGAAAAAATATTACTTTCATAGTATTGATTAAGCTATGGTAGGATCGTGAGCGGTCACTAATTCATCATGTTTTCAAAAAAATTAACATTCTTTTCTCAAAAGGGGAATAGGGTTTACTACACATTGCGCTCGGTTCATGCAAGCTCAATGATTACTGCGGCAAATTGATTGATTGCAAATAAAGCAAGTGCTGTGTGCTTTGTTATAAAAGCGTCTATCAACATTTTTGTATGACGTTATAAGATGCCCACTTTTATGTTGTTGCAGAAAAGATATAAAATTTTTCTATTAGGAATAGCTCGCCAGAGAGAATGGGAAATCTGAGCATTTACTTTGCATTCACTCATTCAAAACTTAAAGCCCACTTAAAAGCGATCAATGAGGACGTTTTTTCTCAACTTTATACACATATTGCCCTAAGATGGCACAGCAATTGGGCAGTTATTACTGAAATTGTGAAGCTAAAAACAATCAAAAAAACAAAACAACAAGGTATTATCGGCTGTCGCCAAGAGATGCATGCCCTCATCTCAGGCCAATTGAAAAAGATTTGATTTTTTGTTTCTTCATATTTTAAAAAACACTAAGATATTATTATGTTTTTAGCCATAAATAAAAAAATGCTAATAAATATTTGGAAAATTCTTGATGAAAAATTCTTGATGAAATTCTGAAAAATTCTTGATGAAATTCTGAAAACTTCTTGATGAAATTGTTTTGAACAAGTCTATGGCGCAAAGCGCAATAGGTGACCGCGGAGCGCATCCACCTCCCAAATAAAGCATAGCCCATTTTTCAGGAGTTCTACCCAAAAAGTGATGTTTCACATGGTCGGGGACCACTTACACCACTCCCAGATATGTTAAGGCAAAAATTAGCTTTCCAGAAAAAAGGTTTGTAAAAATCCGTTAAGAATTCACTCCTTTCCAGCATAGACCATTTTTCAGTCTTTCTACTCAAAAAACTAATCTTTATCCAAAACTCGCGAGAAATCGCCAGAAAACAGCAGAACTTTAGAGAATAGAGAAATTCACTCAAAACCATTTGTCCGAACTCTTTCTCCTTCTTCTCCTTCGCATCTATTCAATTTTCAGGTTGGTATTCAATTGCCCAACTGTAAAGGGTTCACTCGGCCAGAAAAAAAGGGATAAGTGTCTGTAACTAATATGGCCCAGTCGGATAACCAAGGCATGCGGCTGTGTGGTCAGGTGGTTTGATCGCCTGAACTTGATCAGTGAGAGCTGGGTTCAGAGTCTCCTCAATGCAAATATTTTTTTGTTTTATGTATAAAAAGTGGAAGAAATGCAAATGTCTTAGAAGCTGATTCCACTAGTAGTATGTGTATTATATCTGATACAATCGGCAGGCCAAATGTGGGTCTCTTTTCTCCCAAATTTGCAATTGACTCGAGTAAAAAGTAAAGGAAATACATTTTATACTAGTGGAATCTGCTGCTTGGACAGTTGCATTTTGTTTTTGGCGCGCAGATCATCATTGCCTCTTTCCATGCGCGCCCAAAAACAAAATGCAGATGACGCAGCAGATTCCACTAGTATAAAATGTATTTCCTTTACTTTTTACTCGAGTCAATTGCAAATTTGGGAGAAAAGAGACCCACATTTGGCCTGCCGATTGTATCAGATATTTCTTCCACTTTTAATATAGTATAAAATTTATAAATACAAATTTTATAATGTTGGTTACATATTTAACTAATATTTTATTGGATAAATAAATAAATAATAAACAAAAAATTTAAAAAAAAATTTTCAAATCGGAAATTACAATGCAAATCTATTAACAAACATAAAAATTTTTGAAAAATTTTCTTAGATTATGTTTAGGAGAATCGATTTTTGGGAAAATTAGGCCTTCCGATGATACCAGTTGTTTTCTCAACTTTAAACAGACAAAAATAAAAAAGAACACTTGAGAAGGATTCGAACCTGCCAGGTTCATTAATCTGACCAATCGCGTACACCACTACACCACTGGGGCATATCCCACCTTAGCCCAACTTCATATTTATCAATAAATGACTACATGATGAAGCCCAGTGACCGGGGGCAGGGGGCGGGGGAAGAAATGAATACCTACTATCGTCCATTGAATAGATGCGGAGAAGAAGAAGAAGGAGGAGGAGTAGGAGTTCGGACAAATGTTTTTTTACAAAATTTACTACAATTCAGCAACTTTTCAGCGATTTCTCGCGAGTTTTGGTCAATTTGATGATGCTCTTTCCAATGCAAAAAGAATTAGAAAGATTGAAGCTTCCTGTGAGGAGCAAAAGCCTTATCAAAATAAAGATCTAGCAATTACCCTCAAAACATACACCTCGGTCGAAAAGAGTCGGTCGGTCGGTTAGACAGTTGCATTTTGTTTTTGGTGCGCAGTTCAGTGTCTCTTTCCATGCGCACCCAAAAACAAAATGCAGATGACGCAGCAGATTCCACTAGTAGAAATTGTATTTCCTTGACTTTTTACTCGAGGCAATTGCAAATTTTGGAGAAAAGAGACCCACTTTTGGCCTGCCGATGGTACCATATATTTCTTCAACTTTTAATATAGTATAAGATGTATAAAAATAAATATGGTTGGTTTTTAAATTTTATTGAATAAATTAAAAAAAAGAAAGGATAAATAAACTTGTTTAAAAAAAATAGTGAAGAAAAAAAATCGAAAATAAAAAATTCATTGCATATTTATTGGCAGACTTACATATTTTTCAGAAATTTTCTTGATTTAGACTCAGGGCAATCGATTTTTGGAGAAAAGAGCTTTACTTTTGACCTGCCGATAATACCAGTTGTTTTCTCAACTTTAAAAAAACAAAAATAAAAATGAATCCCTGAGTAGGATTTGAACCTACCAGTTTGATCCAGCTGTCCAATCGCTTACACCGCTCCACCACTGGTGCATATGGCTCCTTCATTTCACTGAAGACTTAAGAATACATAAATAAATAAGGCCCAGGGACTCGGGGAGGATGGGGGAGTGGGGGAAGAAATGAATACCTACTATCGTCCATTGAATAGATGGGGAGAAGGAGAAGAAGGAGGAGTTCGGACAATTGGTTTTTAGCATTTTTCATGGTAAAATAAACCATTTCATGCAAAAGTCAAAAGATAAACTATAGTCAATTCGATGTTGCTCTTTCCAATGGAAAAAAATCACACCAATCGGAGCTTCCTGTAATGAGCAGCAGCCTTATCAAAATCAAGATCTAGCAATAACCCTCAAAACGTACACCCAGGTCGAAAAGAGGGGCTGGGCGCTGACGGTCGCTTTGCTCCCTCGCGCCAGCCCAATATCTGGTACCATCGGCAAGCCAAATGAGCTCTCTTTTCTCCAAAAATTGAAATTGCCCCGAGTAAAAAGTCTAAGAAATTGGGCTGGCGCGAATGGAGCATTAGCGAAGTGTCAGCGCCCAGCCCTTCTTTTCAACCCAGGTGTACGTTTTCGGGGTTATTGCTAGATCTTAAAATTGATAAGGATTTTGTGCTTCATAGAAACGTCCAATTGTTTTGATTCTTTTTGCATTGGAAAAAGCAGCATCGAATTGACCAAATCGCGAGAAATCATCAAAAATTGGCAGTATTCGTGAGAAAATCACTCAAAACCATTAGTCCGAACTCCTCCTCCTTCTCCTTCTTCTTCTTCTCCGCATCTATTCAAAGGAAGATAGTAGGTATTCATTTCTTCCCCCACTCACCCCCCTCCCCGAGTCCTTGGGCCTTATGTATTAGTTTTTTATTCATAAGTCTTCAGTTAAACCATGCATATGCATCAGTGGTGTAGTGGTCTAAGCGATTGAACAGCTGGTTGAATCTGGGAGGTTCGAATCCTTCTTAGGCAATCATTTTTATTTTGGAAATTTTAAGTTGAGAAAACAACTGGTACCATCGGCAGGTCAAAATTAGAGCTTTTTTCCCCAAAAATCGATTGCCAAGTATATTGGGCTGGCGCGAGGGAGCATAGCGACCGTCAGCGCCCAGCCCCTCTTTTCGACCCAGGTGTACGTTTTAGGGGTTATTGCTAGATCTTAATTTTGATAAGGTTGCTGCTCGTCACAGAAAGCTCCAATCGTGTTAATTTTTTATGCAATGGAAAGAGCAACATCGAATTGACTATAGTTTATCTTTTGACTTTTGCATGAAATGGGTTATTTTACCATGAAAAATGCTAAAAACCAATTGTCCGAACTCCTCCTTCTTCTCCTTCTTCTTCTTCTCCTACGCATCTATTCAATGGACGATAGTAGGTATTCATCTCATCCCCCGCCCCTGGGTCACTGGGCTTCATTGTGTATTTATTTATTTATAATTGTGAAGTTAAGCTAAAAGGTCATATGCACCATTGGTGTAGTGGGGTTGGCGATTGGAATGAACCTGGCTGGTTCGAATCCTTCCCAGGCATTATATTTTTATTTTTGTCTGTTTAAAGTTGAGAAAACAACTGGTACCATCGGAAGGCCAAAAGTAAAGCACTTTTCACCCAAAAATCGATTCTCCAGATTAGAAGCTAAGAAAATTTCAATTTTACCAAAAGATTTGCATTGTAAATTCCGATTTCAAAATTTTTTTGTTATATTTAAAAAAAGTTTTTTTTGTTTATTTTTTATTTATTTATCTAATAAAATATAAGCTAAATGTACAACCAACATTATAAAATTTGTATTTATATATTTTATACTATATTAAAAGTGGAAGAAATATCTGGTACCATCGGCAGGCCAAATGTGGGTCTTTTTTTCTCCAAAATTTGCAATTGACTCGAGTAAAAAATAAAGGAAATACATTTTATACCAGTGGAATCTGCTGCGTCATTTGCATTTTGTTTTTGGACGCGCATGGAAAGAGACAATGATCTGCGCGCCAAAAACAAAATGCAACTGTCCAAGCAGCAGATTCCACTGGTATAAAATGTATTTCCTTTACATTTTACTCGAGTCAATTGCAAATTTTGGAGAAACAGACCCACATTTGGCCTGCCGATGGTACCAGATATATCATAACTGGTACCATCGGCAAGCCAAATGTGGGTCTCTTTTTTCCAAATTTTGTAATTGCCTTGAGCAAAAGTCAAGGAAATTCATCTACTACTAGTGGAATCTGCTGCGTCATCTGTGTTCGGTAGGGCTCTTAGACGCAAAAGCGTGTGCTGGGGCGCGTGTAGCTCAGTGGTAGAGCACTCCCACGGTATGGGAGGGTCACTGGTTCACTAGCTGTGCGCACGTCTTTTGCGTCTTTCAATCCCTCCCTAGTCTGACATCATCGTGTGGGGACGAACATCTGCATTTTGTTTTTGGGCGCGCATGGAAAGAGACACTGAACTGTGCACCAAAAACAAAATGCAACTGTCGAATGCAGTAAGAATGCCCATAAGAATATATCTGGTACCATCGGCAGGCCAAATGTGGGTCTCTTTTCTCCAAAATTTGCAATTGCCTCGAGTTAAAAGTTAAGCAAATACATTTTCTACTAGTAGAATCTGCTGCTTGGACAGTTGCATTTTGTTTTTGGCGCGCAGTTCAGTGTCTCTTTCCATGCGCACCAAAAACAAAATGCAGATGACGCAGCAGATTCTACTAGTAGAAAATGTATTTCCTTAACTTTTCACTCGAGGCAATTGCAAATTTTGGAGAAAAGAGACCCACATTTGGCCTGCCGATGGTACCAGATATTTCTTCCACTTTTAATATAAAATAAAATTAATATGCTGTTTGTGACATATTTAGTTAAGACTTTATTAGATAAATACATAAATAATAAACCAAACTTATTTAAATAAACTTTTTTAATAAAAAGAACAAAAAGAAAAGTTTTGAAAATGTAAAGTACAATGCAAATTTATTGGAACACTAACAAATTTACGAGAAATTTCCCTGGCTTATACTCAGGGCCATCGATTTTAGGGAGAAAAGGGCTTTACTTTAGGCTTGCCGATGGTACCAGTTTTTTTCTCAACATTAAATGCACAAAAATTAAAATGAATCCATGAGAAGGATTCGAACCTTCTAATTTCATCCAGCAGTCCGATCGCTTACACCACTACACCACTGGTGCATTTGGACAAATGGTTTAACAGAACAGCTACAAATAAATGAACACATGAAGCCCAGAGACCCGGGGAGGGCGGGGGGGGGGGGGGGGACATGAATACCTACTATCGTCCATTGAGCAGATGCGGAGGAGTAGTAGTAGTAGGAGGAGGAGGAGGAGGAGTTCGGACAAATAGTTTTTTACATTTTTCGTGCCAAAATAAAAAGTTTTGTATAAAAGTCAAAAGATAAACTATAGTTAAATCGATGTTGCTCTTTCTAATAAAAAAAGAATTAGAACGATTGGAGCTTTTTGTGAGGAGCAGCAGCCTTATCAAAATTAAGATCTAGCAATAACCCCGAAAACGTACACCTGGGTCGAAAAGAGGGGCTGGGCGCTGACGGTTCGCTTCGCTCCCTCGCGCCAGCCCAATACCCCAGGACAAAAATTCAGTAACCTCTATAGACCACGAAGCGGCCCTTCGGCCGCTCCGCGGTCAAAAATTCTCAACGAAATTTTGAAAAACCATTCTGAAATATCTATTTGTTCAAAGTTTTGAAACATCAATATTTTATGTTTTTGGCCATAAATTGGGAAATCAGAAATATTCCGTCAGTAATAACCTACTATTATCTTCAAGAAATCAGCCAGACGGATTTTCTTGCCAAAATTCAGCTGATTTAGCTGAACAAGGTATTCTCGCGAAAAACTTTAGAAAGTTTTTAGCCAAAACTTGCCCAATTCTCAACCAATTTTGAAATTTTTTTTGATTAAAGCTGTGTCTGGCGCGTACGGTGAGCCTACTCGCTGCTCTGTAGAATGCCCATAAGAATATGGCAGCCAATCTAGCAGAGGGCCTCCATTATTTAATTAACACTGTGAAGCCTTTGAGATGATTAGCTAAAGATTTTGATACTTTGATTACGATCGGAGAAGAGATCAGAGTTTTCCCCCGTGTCGAATGGGAATCTTTCATCGACAGGCACTGCCTAGAGAATCAAAGCTTCCTTCTATTCTATATTCTATTTCCCTGAGAAAGAAAGAGTAACGGCAAAAAGCACACGCAAAAAGGTCCCCTCTCTATTTATAGCCTATAGAATGCGGAACTTCAAAACAGGTTATTCACTATTTTCAGTCCATTCAGAATATCCGCCAAGCGATAAATTCTTTTGACAATAATAAGCTCCATAGAAGACACCCATAAAGCATTGCAAAAAATGTATTTAGATTTTAAAAAAATTTAAATGGAGGCTTCTCTATTGAGATGAATCGACAGTAGCGACTTGTGGCCTAGGTTGCCTAGGAATGCTGGGGACTAGGACAGGCCTTTTCCGCAAATACTGCATATTGCGAGTGGGACTCATTCTCAACATACGACTCCCTGGAGCCTCACTCGCCTTAAAGTTGCTCAGCAATTTAATTTTCCTAATTGCTTCTCGCAACAAAATGGTTAGCCATTCATTTTAAGGATTCGTCTTTATGTGTTAAACGCTGAAAAGAGGCAACACATGGTTTCAGACTGCACAGCAGGAACATCCAATTTTAGCGCTAGTGCCGCCAGAGTTGGTGCTTCTTCCAAAAGGAATTATATATAACATCGAAAAACTGAGGAATATCTATTTCGTAAAATAATATCGAAATGTGTCAAAGTCACCTGATTAAATAAATGAGGCGCAACTCTAGCAATCATTTATACGTACGATGATATTGTAATCGTGAGCTGGATCTCAAACTAGAGAATCACCGAAGTGATAAAATAAACTCTCGATTGGCGCTTTACGCAAACTTTTTTTTACCTTTTTTTAGATTGTTGCTTCTACATCGAGAGTGTTTTTCCTTTCCCAAAAACCAATGAAACAGCCAATTTAGAGAGGTTTTGATAAATTTAAAGGTCTAATCATATTGACCCGAGCCCTCATTGATAGCACTCGAGCACTCATTCGTTCTGTCGTGATCAGAGCAGAGTTTCAGCGTCTAGACCTCCAGAATTCGACCAAGAGGTATTTTTAGTGGGTTATTTGTATAAAATTTTTTGAAAAGGTTCAAGTTTTAGACGGGATAGTTCATTGTTTCTATGTCTGTTTGCATTGCAGGGGGCATCGACCATTGACAAGCGCAGCCCAAAAACTTTTTCTTTTAGAAAGAAAACTTTTACTTTTGGCTGAACAATGGTAGCAGACATGACATTTTCTGGTCCAAAGCCAAGACGTTCATCCTTTCCGCACGTGAAGGGCTTTGAAGGAGGGAGTGTAATTGGTGAGCAGAGTGGGGTGTCGGGATGAGCGGGGTGCGTGTGTCGGCTTGGAAGAGGAGCTGGGAGGAGGGAAAGAAGGAGCTTCGGCGAGGACGAGGTGACATATTTCCAGGCCAACGCCGCCGGCTTCCTCCCATGTCAGCTGTCCCCTCCCTCCTCCTCTCCTTACCCTCCCTCCTAGCCCCCCTCCCGAACCTCCCACGCCCCCCCTCGTCCCCTCACTCTAGCCCTGCTCCCCTCTAAAACTCCCCATCCAACACCCAGTGACTGGGCCCTTTTTTCCGCCCTGCCTGGCCCCTTACACTCCACTACCGCCTCCGCCGCCGCTACAGACATTGCAATATTCCTTCATTCCACTTTCCATAAGTCCCTCTCCTGCCTCTTGCACAGATGCTTTGGTTTGCCATTAGGACAGTGGAACACTAGCGCTGTGTTCCTTTGCTGCAAGCAACATGCAAACATTTCCTAACCAACCAGCTTTTGAAGGTGTATAGATTGCATTCGAGAAATTTTGTGACAGAATGCGTTTCTGTTTGTGTTCAGTTTCCGCAAATTCTTTGGTTGTCATGCTTATTGAGACGAACGAGTTGGTTGAATCTTTAGAGCTGAAAATGGCGTCAATATGGTGGGGAAGTAGATGAAGTAGTAGTGGTAGATGTGTAGGGTAGGGAGGAAGTAGGCTGTTAAGCGGTCGGAAGAAGAGGCAGTGGAGGATTGGAGAAGCGGGCGGAGTGGGGCTTAGACGCTTTATGCCCCCTTCCCACCTCCGCTCCTCTCCTGCCCCGTCTCAAGGGGAGGAGGGCCGAAGGAGCATTTTTCATGCCGCTCATTATGCCGCGCATCTTTGCTCCCCCTTTCCTTGAGGAATCTTGAGGGAAAGTTTCAATGGGGACTCTTTGTGTGCGGAGTTCCGGGCGTGCCTGGGGATTTGAAGCGAGCAGGCGGGCGAGGTGGAGTATCGGATGAGGCATTGAAAGGTGAAGTTGGGGAATGCGTGGCAGAGAAGGCTGCTGGCAAAAAAAGGGGGGCCTGCGGGCGTCTTGTTAGTGGGTGGCGCGTGGTGGATGCGAGAGCGAAAACTGGGTGTGAAGCGATGAGGCGAATGCCGAGCGTGCCAGCACTTTGTTTCCACCGACAGCCCGCTCCCCTCGCCCAGCTTCCACTTTTTAATCCCTCCTTCAAATCACGCCATCCTCTGTCTGTTGAAGGTGGGAGATGGCCTACTGGTGGGCAATGAAGGCGGTGGTGCTGTGGCTGTGGACAGCGGTGGTGGAGGGAAGCGGGGAGCTGGGCTGGACCGGCAAGAACTTTCCGGACATCCGCGGACCGGACTGGCGTCAGTGCAATTCCAACCACGCCGAGAAGTTCACGCTCTACACCTGCGACCCCGACCGACTTCTCAACCGCTCTCAATGTTCTCTTTCACCTATTGCCTTTGAGAAGAATATGGGCAGAAAGAATGGGGTTGCAATGACTTTAGCCCAACTGCTGGTTGGCAGTTAGTTGGACTATGTTGTAGTGCTTAGCCTGAACAGACGCCTGAACGACGTGGCGAACAACACGCCCTGTCACTGCCAGCGGCGGAGCCAATGCGTGACGGACGACTCTAAGGTAGCCCTCCTATCCTCACCCTTCACTCACCCTTCTCCTCGCCCACCGACTGCTCCCATTCCAGGGCAACAACATCTTCCGCGGCTTTGTCGTCTCCCTAGCCATCGCGCGCAAAGTGGAGCTCACAGTCCACGATCCATCTGAAGAGTAAGTCTCAGTAAGAGTGTGCAGAGAGCTAGAAGAGAGGCGAATGCAGAGAGCTGGAAGAGCGGGCGGACAGGTTCAGTCGAACGCTGCGCAGTCGCTGGGCACTCGGGGACTGTGGCAACGGCGCCCTCATCTTCATCTGGCAGGACCACAGAAGAGTTCACCTCCCCCTACTATTCTCTCTCCCCTTCTTTCACTTTCCTGCTTCAGGTCCACATCTCCACAGGACGACAGACTGAAGACTACCTCACCAAGCGAGAGATCCATGTCATGCGAGCTCAGGTCCAGGATCTCATGGACCAGGGGGACTACCATAAAGCGCTTTTGATACTTTTAGGTTCCCCCTTCTACTTTTGCTCCTTTCTCTGTGTCCAATAAGAATGGGTAGAATGAAATACACGTCTAAAGCTTCTGTGATGCGATGGGACAGCAGCAATGAATTTAGTTGTAAATGAGAGTGTTGCAGAGAAGGTGGAGTTGGAGCTGCAGGGGCAGCCGGAGGTGCGAGTGGACGCGGGGACGCTCTCCCTCATCATCTCCGTCGTTGTTGCCTCCGCCCTCGTCTGCATCATCACTGGTTCACTCTTCTCAATATTCCCATCCCTATGCCACTCTAGAAATGGCTTCGTTTACTCTCAGGCTGATTGCAGGCTGTGTATGCGCATTCCGTTGCTGCGGCAACCTGAAGGAGGACCCAGAGACGCAAGTTGGACGAGCACTGGATGCAGTGGAGAGTGTGAAACAGGTCAGCTGCTTCTCCCTCTCCCGCCATGCCTCCTTACTTAGCTTCTAACTGGGCTTTGCTTATCGCCTCATCCTACTCCTTCATTTACACACAAATCAAACACTGCCTCCCCTCACTCCCTTCAGCGCTCCGAGAGGCCAGGTAAACTGTCGGCCTAAAAAGACGTTGCATCCATCCAATGCACACCGCTTTGGGGCCGTAGTGGCTGAGTGTTGGGGGCTTAGGCGCTAGAGGGAGACGGGGGGCGTGTATTGTAGCTGAACGGGGAGGTGATGGTGTCGGAGATCTGCGCGGAGATCCTGCGAGGCGACCTCCACGTCTGCGACTCCCGCCTCCTGGAAGCCGAACTCCCCGCCATCACCGAGGAGTCCTGGCTGGACGAGGACTCTGCCACTGCTCCTCGCACTGCCTCGCCCTCCTTACCCTCTGCCCCTACGCCCCATTATGGCACCGCCTCCCAGATTGCCACTCCCTCACTCCCTTCCGCCCCGGCCAGCGACGACGAGGCCCCTGATCACATACAGATGTAATCCAGCTCCTCTGCCTCTCCACAGCTTTGGCATGATTTGCTTTGCATTGCACCCTTTGGAGACCCTTCTAACAAGATTTTGTTGACCCTATATTTGAGTTTTAGAAAAGGACAGTGATGTGGTGGAGAGAAGATGGGGGGATTGAGGGTGTGATGAGGCGGGGTTCGCAGCTAAGGCGGAGTTTTTCGCGCTCGCCCAAGTTCCCGCACGGAGGGCCCAGTGTCGTTGGTGTAGACACGGAGTTCCTCCCACGCACTGACCAACAGCTTCCCTCCTACTACAAGGCCAGCTGGGTTGGCTTTCTCATTCATCCCGCATTCATCTGCCTTCCTTCCGCTCTCCTCATGCCTGAGACAAGCGGATTACAGGAGTCTGACTATGGCTTCGGCACAAGCATGGTTTGATCTCGTACTCGCGGGAACTCGCTCATTCGCGAGCCTACCAGCACATTCCGCTTTCTGCTTTCGCTCCTCTCACACTTGCCAATGAACCTAAGGTTCTCTCGGTTGCCATCTCATTTCTGCTTCTATGATAACCATTTGCATTTCCGATCTCAAGGATTATTTGGGCGTAATAAATGTGCAAATGTGCATCAAGTACAAATGAACACAAACCAACTAAAATATGAAAATATGCATTTCATGAGTTATCCCTGGTCCATGTCCTCAGTTTCCACGCGTTCCTCCCGTGTCTTGCTCGTGTTCAACTCCCAGACCTCAAAGCCGGGTAAGAAATAGCTTCAACTGAAAGCTGTTGTGAGATGATGTGAATGGTAACCTGGATGTAACTTTCGGTGAGGGTGATCATCTGGGGAAGGATCTCCTTGACGTGCAGGTCCTGCAGCTCGTACCACTTGCCGGTGCCCTTGTGGAGCATCTGAACGCGGTAGGAGCCTTCCTCCTTGTTCTCCTCCTCCGCCTTGGGGAGCTTACGCCGCTTCCGCTCCTCTCCACCCTTCAATTAGCCATTCATCAATTCCTCCTCGTCTCTCCACCAATTCCTTTTCCCCCATGGCAAGAAGACAGTGAAAGCAACTGGTGGTTTTCCGTCGTGGACAATGTTGCAGAGGAGGTCGTAGGTGGTAAAGGGGTGTGACAGTCGCGCGTCCTCTGCCAGCAGTTCGAAGAAATCCACGTTCCTTCAATTCCTCCCTGCCATATGAGAGATTCCAGTGACTTAACAAAGGCTGACTTGATGGGGAAATTGACGATGGTGGGGTTTTTCTCGACGAAGAAGGTATTCTTGGTGAATCGCTTGATGTACAGGATGAGGAAGGGCGGGAGTTTGGTCAACTCAAACCTATTGGAGAATGGTGTTATTGAGCTTTGGCCTGATGGGGGGAGTGAAGGTGAGGAGGAACCGCTTCATGATGTTGGCGTTGTAGGTCTTGTACTCCTTCTCTGTGCTGCCGTTGAACTTGGTGAGGATGTCGGCGAGGGGAACTTGTGGGATGATGTTCTGCATCAGCTCGTCCCGATACAACGGTGCCTGGGGCAGGTCCAGCGTGAGGTAGAGGAACGGCGTCTCCACGTCCATCTCTGCACCCTTCCTTCTCTCATTCACCCCTTCCCTGCCTTCACTCCCTGCCTCACCTTGGTACTCTTCGGAGGAGAGGAGGCGACGAGCCTCAGACTCGCTGCAGTCCACCGGCAGCACTTTCTTGCTGTACTGCCGCATCTTTCCCCTGCACTTGCTCACTTGTTGGCGGTGTGAGAAAGATAGGAGGAGGCAACCGAAAGGTGCGATAGATGATGGATGATTTGGTGGCCTTGGTGCCGTTGAGGGAGAGGTGAAGAGAGTTGAGGAGCCAGGAGAGGAAGTCGATGGCGTCGCCCTGGGCCGTGATCTGGAAGCGCTTCTGCGAGCACAGCACCACTGCCTTCAAACACTGCCCCCTCAAATCAGCCATCCCACCCTCAAACTGCCTTGCCTGCAGCATTTCGTGCGGCGACACATGGGCCTTGAACAGACGCGGGTTGTACAGCTTGCGCAAGAGCTCACCGAATCTGAGGAGTGGAAGATGGATTGAAGAAGGATAGGGGATTAAAAGAGGTGCACCGTTTGTAGAGCTCTTGCATATGGTCGCCGGGTGGGCGGCGAATGTGGGCGTAGTTCTCTTCGCGGAGGAAGTAGGCCCGCAACGGGGACACCAGACTCAGAGCCTGTCAGTTGGTGGGGCTGAAGGAGTAGAGGAGGGTAGGAGAGGAGGAGGGTACGTGAAGGACGACGTTGCAGTAGTCGTTGGCCTTGATGTTGTTGAGGCCAACAATGCCGCTGAAGTAGGTCGTCTCATCGAAGGCCCGGCAGAGCTTCGTCGTCCGCTCCACCGCAGTGATCAGCTCCGGCGTGAACGTTGGGTGCAGCAGGTACTGCAGAGATGAGCCCCTATGCATTGAGGATGTAAAAGGCAAATGGGAGAGAGGACCTTGATGTCGTCAAGAGAGCTGTCGATGATCTCATAGTTGTCTGGGAGGCAGTAGAAGCGAAGTGTGGCAAGGTTCAGGTAGACGCGGTGGTCCAAGTCTACGCTGTGGGTGTGGGCGTGCGTTTTGGGGCCTCGACCTTCATTGCTTTCGGTTCTATTCACATTGGTCCAGAGAAGAAAGAAGCTGCGGCTAAGAACCTTGGAAATATTTGCCGCAGACAAGGCATGCGTAGACGTTGAGGTGGGAGAGGGAGACGCTGCAGAGCTTTTCAAAGTCGAAATCCAGCACGCTCCTCAAAGCCCCAATTGTTGCTCAGCTGCCAGTTGGAATGTAGGCACCGATTGATGGTGTCCAGGTAGGGACAGGTCCGACTGGTCTCCTCGCTCTGTCGCTGCTGTCTGGCATCCCGAAACTCTTCGCCTCTTTTCTCCGCCTGTTCCGTGATATCCAGCTATCGTCCATAGGAAAAAAGGAAGGAATGGAACGGCCAGCTCTTCTTCGTAGGCCGCACTCTCGGCTGCCACCAGCTCAGCTCGCAGACGCTCCCGCTCTTCTCGCCCCACCTCTGTCAATTTAATTGTTGGCCCCTCATCCAGCGACTGGGTAGAGAAATGATGGATGGGTGCCACCGAAGTCCGTCTCTGACTTGACGGCGATGTCAGGGTTGGCCTTGCTCTTGGCCTCTTCAGCCGCTTCTGGCTTACCCTCCGGCTCCTCCACCTTCACCTCAACTCGGATTTGTTGCTGGCAGAACAAGGTTAATTGGCTCCTGCTACCAGTTGGACCTCCACAGGGGCATCGGAGGGGGTGGCATGTTCTGAAAAAGAAATTGCTATAAGTGTAGACGAAGGCTAGGAGGGAATGAGGAACCGGTGCTTTCAGTGCGTGGACGCTTGGCCGGAGAATTGTTAGCAGAAGCTTCTCTGCTTCGCGTGGACACCATGGGTTTGGAACGCTTTTAGGAGTATTGTTGCGAGTCAGAGTTCTACGAATCCCTAGCAGTTGCCACTGTGCGAGAGGGCCAGGACCCCTGCTTTGGCGCCCCTTTGAATCTTTCCTGTCTGTAGAAAGATAGACACGCGAGTTACTAATGCACAGTATTTCAGTTGGAACATTCTCGTTTTTATTCTAAAAGTTGATTCAAAGGTACAACAATAAGTTTTGTCAGTAACAAATAAAATAACAAAGCAAACACCTCAGAAAACATCAGCCTTTATACAAATGTCGTGGACAATTGGCGGAATAACTCTGAGCGATAATCAGCGCAAAGGCCTCTGCTGCATCATCTTGGCCCTACAGCTGCTCAAGCTGGCCGCCCTGGCCTTGAGCATCATCAGCGCCTACGCCAGCTTCCTCGACTACCGCCTCCTCAGCCTCACCCTCGGCGAAGGCCCCCTGCCCACCATCTCCTTCTCACTCGTTGCCTCTGCCGCCATCCTCCTCCTCCTCCACTCCCTCCTCCAAACCTGGCATCACTCCGGCCTCTTCAACCCCTCGGAGCCCACCGCGGACACCCTCGGCCTCCCTCGTCGCCTCGCCGCCTTCCTGGGGCCCATCCTCGCCGCCGTCTTCATCGCCTTCGCCTTCACCTTCCTCCAGCCCAGTCCAGAGCAGCCTCAGGCACGTCGCCTGCTCCTTCGCGCTCGCCTCCAGACTCACATCCATGCCGCCCGCAGTCTCCAGGCCCCGCCAGCCATCCTGGCCGAGCTGAACCGCATCCAGCTGCGCTTTCGCTGCTGCGGCCTCCGTGAAGACACAGCAAAGGGGAAGCGCAGCTACCCGCCCTCCCACATCTGGCTACCCGCTGGCCGGGCCAAGCGAAACTGGACGGTGCCCTGGAGCTGCTGTGCCCCTAGGCCCTGCGCCAAGCTCAGTCTCGACGGCAACCACAGCCAGTCCATCATCCGAGAGCGGGACTGCGCCACGGCGGCTGCTGGGCGTCTGGAGGCAGTGGACGAGGAGCTGGGGATCCTGTGCCTGGTGACCGGAGGGCTGCTGTTGGTGGAGAGTCTGCTGGGGCGCTGGCTGGCCACCTCGCTGCACTCCGCCGTCTGGCAGCTCTTCGACGCTCGCCGGCCTGCCAAGGGCTTCCTGCTCAGAGCCAAGGAGGCCGACACGGCAGCCTACGAACTGGTGGCCAAGGCCAGGCGGAGGAAGCGGAGGAGGGAGGAGGAGCGGAGGAAGATGAAGGAGATGTGCGAGCTGGAGCCCAAGACGGAGTCCACGCCTTCCGGCGGGAGATGGGCTTCTTGCTGCTGCTGATGAGTTGTGATAAGTGATTTTGTGATTCAAATGCTTTTTGTTTGCATTTTAGAGAGTTGTATTGTATTCCTGCTTATTATGGTCTGTTGGAAGCTTTGTTCTTTAGCTTGATGACTTATTTATGTTCTGCATTTGTCAATGATGAATAAAACAAAAGTTGAAATATTTGTATATTTCGAGCTGAAAAATTGAAGATTGGTTTTTTTTTGTTTTTTTTTTTTTTTTGGGTTTTGTTTTTTTTTTGGTATTTTATTTTTTTTTTTTTTTATTTTTTTGGTTGGGGGGTGGGTTCCTTGACGTTGATGCTGTAGTCTAAACATTTAAAAACATGTAGTTTCTAACTCAATTTCAATGAATTGATCGAATTCAGAAAGGGGCAAACCACCTAAAACTGCAAATACGATACAGTAGCAGCTTCAGGAGCCAAAAGAACAGAAATATGTATCCAATTGCTGGGCATTCAGCCTATTCTGCCGAAAATAGTCATGCTGAGCTGGTATTTGCGCATGTTGAGATAGGCGAGGGCGGCGTTGTAGGCCTCGCTCTGGCAATGACTGTCGCAGTCCACCTTGCTGCTGAACATGTTCTTACTCAAGGAGCCGCAACCGCTGTACACTCGCTCCACGCAACCACTTCTGCGTCCATTTGAAGCGGTTGTGGAGTAGAGTTAGAGGTTACTGAAAAGCGGCAACTCAGGTTGATAGAACCAGCGGCGAAGCGAAGCTGTGCAGTTGCCTGTCTCCAACGGCGCCTCCTCACATCTGTTGCCAAATTGGGCTGGCGCGAGGGAGCATAGCGACCGTCAGCGCCCAGCCCCTCTTTTCGACCCAGGGGTATGTTTTGAGGGTTATTGCTAGATCTTAAATTTGACAAGGCTGCTGCTCGTCACAGAAAGCTCCAATCGCTCTAATTTTTTCACCATTGGAAAGAGCAACATCAAATTGACTAAAGTTTATCTTTTGAGTTTTGCACAAAACGTTTTATTTTAGGGTGAAAAAAACAAAAAACCATATGTCCGAACTCCTTCTTCTTCTTCTTCTCCTTCTCCGCATCTATTCAATGGACGATAGTAGGTATTCATTTCTTCCCCCACCACCCTTCCCCGGGTCCCTGGGCCTCATGTATTTAGCTCTTCATTTAATCTATGAAGTTATGTGCACCAATGGTGTAGGGGTGTAAGCTATTGGACAGATGAGAGAAATTGGAAGGTTCGATTCCTTGTCAGGCATTTGTTTTTATTTTTGTGTATTAAAATTGGGAAAACAACTGGTACCATCGCCAGGCCAAAAATAAAACTATTTTTTTCCAAAAATCGATTGGCCTAAGTATAAGTCAAGAATATTTCTCAAAAAATAAGCTCCCAATAAGATTGCAATTTATTTTTCAATTTTAAATTGTTTTTTTCGTATATTTTTTGAACAAGTTTTTTAATTTATTATTCTTTCTGTATCGAATAAAATATAAATTAAATATATAACTAACAATAAAAAATTAGTATTTATACATTTTATACTATATTAAAAGTGGAAGAAATATCTGGTACCATCGGCAGGCCAAATGTGGGACTCTTTTCTCCAAATTTTTTAATTGCCTCGAGCAAAAAGTCAAGGAAATACATCTACTACTAGTGGAATCTGCTGCGTCATCTGCATTTTGTTTTTGGGCGCGCATGGAAAGAGACACTGAACTGCGCGCCAAAAACAAAATGCAACTGTCCAAGCAGCAGATTCCACTAGTAGTAGATGTATTTCCTTGACTTTTTGCTCGAGGCAATTAAAAAATTTGGAGAAAAGAGTCCCACATTTGGCCTGCCGATGGTACCAGATATTTTCATTATGTTGCTCCATTGAATAAGTTTCTTTAAACAATTGTTGGTGTACAAAATTGTTTAAATAAATAAATGAAGCGGAAGAAAAGAAAATTTCGAACTAATAATTGGACATAAGTAGAAAGAATTGGAGGTGAAATGTATTGAAATGGGGATGAAATACGGCGATCTGGCAGTGGGTGCGGTAGTGGTAGTGGCAAAGCCGCTGCTCGTCGTGGGCGAGGGCTGGGGAGCACTGGAGCAGGTTGTGGAGAAAATAATGAGTATAGAGAAAACAACGTAGCTCAATGTGGTGGACATTTTTCCAGCCTTGTACCAGAACAGAACACTTCATCAGATGATGGCGTCTTTAAATAGGCATTGTAGGCAGTCTGGTTGATGATGAGCCAACAAAGTTTGTTGAACAATGATTCACGGCCAAATAAGTAACGATTGGAAACGGCACTGAAAATATGCACACTTGTCAATGAAACCAAAAAAATAAATGGTCATTTTAACTGCAAAAATTTAGTCTGAGATCTCAAAGGAAATGTTACGTGCAATCTGGACGGGCTGGAAAATCAAAAATACAAAGGTGTCATGCTGTCATCCTGATTGTTTGTTTGTGTTCGTCTAACGACAAAACTTGGGGAAAAACGGCAGAGGCAGATTTCTTTAGCCAGGGCGAGTCAGTTCAAGTGAGTGTCTTGTAAGTGGCAACTGACATATTGGGCTGGCGCGAGGGAGCAAAGCGAACCGTCAGCGCCCAGCCCCTCTTTTCGACCTGGGTGTACGTTTTGAGGGTTATTGCTAGATCTTGATTTTGATAAGGCTGCTGCTTATTACAGAAAGCTCCGATCGGTGTGATTTTTTTTCCATTGGAAAGAGCAACATCGAATTGACTATAGTTTATCTTGTGACTTTTGCTTAAAACGATTTATTTCATTATAAAAAATGCAAAAAACCATTTGTCCGAACTCCTTCTTCTTCTCCTTATTCTCCGCATCTATTCAATGGACGATAGTAGGTATTCATTTCTTCCCCCACTCCCCCACCCTCCACGGGTCCCTGGGCTTTATTTATTTATGTATTCTTAAGTCTTCAGTGAAATAAAGGAGCCATATGCACCAGTGGTGTAGTGGTCTAAGCGATTGGACAGCTGGATCAAACTAGTAGGTTCAAATCCTACTAAGGGATTCATTTTTATTTTTGTTTTTTTAAAGTTGAGAAAACAACTGGTACTATCGGCAAAAGTAAAGCTCTCTCTTCTCCAAAAATCGATTGCCCTGAGTCTAAATCAAGAAAATTGCTCAAAAATATGTTAGTCTGCCAATAATAAATATGCAATGAATTTTTTATTTTCGAATTTTTTTCTTCATCATATTTTTTTAAACAAGTTTATTTTTTCTTTACTATTTTTTTATTTATTCATCAAAATTTAAAAACCAACCATATAAAATTTGTATTTATTCATTTTACACTATATTAAAAGTGGAAGAAATATATGGTACCATCGGCAGGCCAAAAGTTGGTCTCTTTTCTCCAAAATTTGCAATTGCCTCGAGTAAAAAGTCAAGGAAATACAATTTCTACTAGTGGAATCTGCTGTGTCATCTGCATTTTGTTTTTGGGCGCGCATGGAAAGAGACACTGAACTGCGTGCCAAAAACAAAATGCAACTGTCCAAGCAGCAGATTCCACTAGTAGAAATTGTATTTCCTTGACTTTTTACTCGAGGCAATTGCAAATTTTGGAGAAAAGAGACCAACTTTTGGCCTGCCGATGGTACCATATATATTATCACTCTTCAAGGTGCATAGGACTTTGTTCTTTCCAAGCGTCTTAGCACGAAAATCCTTTCCATTCCTCGCTGTTCATATTAAAGCATTCTCTGAAACCTCGTCGCACTACTTCTTCTACTTCATCTTTGTTCAACAACTCAACCGACCGGCCACTGCAATACACTTTGAACTCTTCTCTGCAGCCTTTTCCAGTCAAAAAGCCAACCTGCAAATAGGTTTGGTCTTTTGGTGCTTAATGACGCTACTTTTCGTTGTCCTTTGCAAGCCGCAGGCTCCACAGGCGAAGGGATGTAGTTTGAAGCAGGCGGTAATATGCTGCTCACAGCGTGACAATCTGTTCAATTTCACCTATAAAATGCAAAAATGAAAGGGGCTTGAAACTTTTTGCTGGAAACATTGATTTCTCTTTGGCAGCGCAAGCATGTCATGAAGTCCCCAGGTCCAGGCGAAGGTTCGGTCGAAAAATCGGTGATCATAGTTTTTGTATAGTTTTGGGTATTGTCGACTTGCCGATTGTTTGAAACGAGCTGATTTTCATTGAATGATTTCAGATCTTGTTCTGGTTCAAAATACTTTGTTTCAAGCAAAGAGCTTTTTGGTGGTTGTTCAAATGCCGTAGAAATTTTTCGGATGTTTTCTGTGTGAATAAAAAGCTGAACTTCGTGCTGCAGCACAGCGCAGTGGAGGGCAACTTCGGATGGAGAGAAAGCGGTGAATGCACACTGTATGCAGTTCCACTGCGGCATTATGGCGCAGATGCCTAAATGTACTCGAAGTCGATGAATTAGCCACTCTGACTTGGTGCTGGAAAAATTGCAATCTATACAGTTCATTTTGGAATAAAGAGTAAAATCCGATTCGTCCCTTTTCCTGAATGTGTGCGCTGAAATAATTACCGAAATTAGCAATTTTTATAGTTTTTTAAATCTTTAGTTTTTTTTGGGTCTTTGTCTTTCCATTGTATCTTATTTGACTGGCGTGAAAAGTAAGTACCAGCATCTAACTTCTCTTTCCAATAGTACGCATTGTAAGATTAGAATGACTCCTGACGGAAACTTTAATCGCCCGCTCTTTTAACGTTGGAACCTACTCTAATTGTAATTAACATCGATTCTTTTTCGAGGAAGTCTCTTGTAATTACGTAATCACATTGTGAAATTTAGCAAGTAAAACGCTGGAATTTCTATTTCGCTGTGCCCATTTAAACTAAATGGTTCCACACCGTTTACCGGATATTTTGGCTGAATTCAATTAGTTTTCACCATTAACAACATAGCCTTCAAAAGCTGTGTTCATTAAACACGTTCAAGAATTCTCAATCCTCAAGTCTGCACAAGTGTTAAGTCAATGAAAAGATGCAAATATGACGATTTTTTTACGATGAGGGATGATGTAGGGGCCAGAACACTCCCGGACTACTTTTTGGGACCGCCCAAAATTTCCTTTTCCAAAATTTTTTTGGAGGCTTATCTTGGCCGTAGCGACCGATAGGGAGCTACTACGGCTACCACCATAAGTCGTGGAGTACCAAGGACTGACAATAGTACCAGGAGTAGGGCGTAGCCGGCGCAAGAACTTCAGAAAAACCCCCGGGAGTGTTCTGAACTTTCGGAAATGTCCGGGAGCGGGGTGGAGGGGAGAATGTATAGCGATATATTATATCTGGTACCATCGGCAGGCCAAATGTGGGTCTCTTTTCTCCAAAATTTGCAATTGACTCGAGTAAAAAGTCAAGGAAATACATTTTATACTAGTGGAATCTGCTGCTTGGACAGTTGCATTTTGTTTTTGGCGCGCAGATCATTGTCTCTTTCCATGCGCGCCCAAAAACAAAATGCAGATGACGCAGCAGATTCCACTAGTATAAAATGTATTTCCTTGACTTTTTACTCGAGTCAATTGCAAATTTTGGAGAAAAGAGACCCACATTTGGCCTGCCGATGGTACCAGATATTTCTTCCACTTTTAATATAGTATAAAATGTATAAATACAAATTTTATAATGTTGGTTATATATTTAGCTAAGATTTTATTAGATAAATAAAAAAATAAAAAACAAAAACTTAAAAAAAAATTTTCAAATCGGAAATTACAATGCAAATCTATAGGCAAACAAAAAAATTTTTGAGAAATTTTCTTAGATTTTGTTTAGGAGAATCGATTTTTGGGAAAATAGAGCTTTACATTAGGCCTTCCGATGATACCAGTTGTTTTCTCAACTTTAAACAGACAAAAATAAAAAAGAATGCTTGAGAAGGATACGAACCTGCCAGGATCATTCATCTGACCAATCGCGTACACCACTACACCACTGCGGCATATGCCACCTTAGCCTAACTTCAGATTTATCAATAAATGACTATATGATAAAGCCCAGTGACCGGGGGCAGGGGGCGGGGGGGATAAAATGAATACCTACTATCGTCCATTGAATATATGCGGAGCAGAAGGAGCAGAAGGAGAAGAAGGAGGAGTTCGGACAAATGGTTTTTGGCATTTTTCATTGTTAAATAAATAGTTTTGGGCAAAAGTCAAAAGATAAACTATAGTCAATTCGATGTTGCTCTTTCCATTGCAAAAAGAATTAAAACGATTGGAGCTTTCTGTGACGAGCAGCAGCCTTATCAAAATTGAGATCTAGAAAAACCCCAAAAAAGAACACCTAGGTGGGGAAGGGGGGGTTTCCTGCCCCCCCCTTAGCTCCGTTCGCGCCAGCCCAATAAGCATTGTTCATGTGTGGTCAAACCAACTCGTCCGAAAGCCACACTAAATCAGCAGGTTTCAACGGGCCAGACAGTAAAATGGTGGCCATAAAAGTAAAGTTTTTACTGCAGCGTTTTTGATTGTTTTGAGCTCTAACTTTAATATTACGCTCAAATATTGAGTTTTAAGGTAAATGATGAATCCAAAAATCTCAATTTTATTTAGAGACACCGCTTTTGTTAACACTTGAGTTGGTTTTGCCAAATTTTTCACATCTATGGAGAAGTGAAACGGGCATTACCTGTCGAGTGCTATCAGATTGTAGGGGAAAGGCTGAACGTGTTTTTTAGGGATGCAATTTGAAGGGAGGGAACATTTGATTGGCTCCGAAGAAGGTCCATCTGGAGAGGCACAATTCCGATCCTATTACCCTTCGCTTCATTTGCAGCATCACTTAGTTTACGTCCCCCTTCTTAGCCCTCTCTCCCCTTACAGCCCACTCATATTGCCGTAACAGGCCGGCTCTCGTCGCTCCGCAGGCTTAGCAAGGGCTGGAATTGGAGAGCATCTCTAGAGGAATGCGGAAAAGGGCCATCCATCCCCGCATCATCGTTTATGCCGCGGAGCGATTAAACTCCTTGCCTTCTCTAATGCCTCCTAATTGGGGCTGATAGCTGCTGCGCTTCTGCTCTGCCCGCCTCTAATCTTAGCCCGCAGCCCCTTCGCAGCAGTTGCCTTAATGGCCGAGTCCGCCCGCCCTTTGCTCCGAGGCTCCGCTGACGTAGTTCTGATAAAACGCCCCTCTGGGCCCTGTTGACTGGGCAAACAGGCCTTGCATGTGGCCTTTTTCAGGGCCCCCACCTTTTCCATCTCTGCCAGCTGGCTGACAGGGGGCCTCTAGCCTTTTCCATCTCCCTAATGAATCACTGCGCTCGGGGGGAACGAGAATTGGATCCCACCAGAAGATGGCATGGAATCGGTTGACGGGTGGAGGCTCTAAGAGATTTTGTCACGCCAGTCACGTTTGTTTAAAAACCCCCTCTTTTTCACTTATGCTCACTTAAAAACGGCTTTTACCAATGTAAATGGCTCCAAGTTTTTGTATAAACTTTGGCTTAGTGTGGGAAAAGTGGCAAAACTAACTAGGTGTGAAATTGCTGTTCTTGAAGCTGACAATTGGCTGATCGCAAAAAGAAAGATGCGCTGCCTTCTGTTCCTTGCGGGTGTGCTGCTAGTGAGCATTGTGGCCGAGAGCGAGGCGATGGAGAAGCGTGCGGCCTATCTCGAGCCCCGAAGCGCCAACGTCGAAATCGGTTCTCCCCATTCCTCCTGGGCCAACACCCTTTTCCTCCCTCATTTCTATCATTATACAGCTTCCCTGCTTTCTATCGAAATTAGATCAATCATACCTGCTGCATAAAATGAATAGATAAATATCGTAAACTCCTTCAGTCATTAGCGCCTTTCTTTTCCCTGTAAGAGCATTAGAGCATTAGAGCAGAGGCTAGCATCAGAAGAGGAGGAGCGGAAAAGATGCGAGACTAGTGCGCGGATTGAGTGGAGATGCTGAAAGACGAGGATCAACTGCGTCTCCTCGCCGCTGCTAATCTTTTACCGCCCGATTTCCTCCACTGTTCCAAAGCCCCTCTCTATCCCCCCTACAAACAGCACCCCTTGCATCAGTGAACCATCCGGCACCCTCCTTCTTCACCTGCTCCCACCTATCCTCTCCCCTGACTCAGCAAGTGGCTAGTTGGGTGGAAGAGAGGAGGATATTTGCAGACAATCCGCTGTACGAGGGCGGCGGGAAGGTGAACGGAGGCGGGGACTGGGACCGCTCCTCGCGCCAGCGCTTCAACTACGCCAAGTCCAAGTCCTACATGCGATTTGGACGTCGGTAGGCCAAAAGCCCCCATGTACTCCAGCCCCCTAGCAATGTCTGCATCTACTCCTTGCCTCCTCCTCTTCTGCTTCTCATCTCTCCCTCTCGCACCGCCTCCACAGTCTATGATGGCGTTCGGCTTCCACCACTCTACCTGAACCAGGGCTCCATTTACACAGCTAACTCCTCTACTCTCTACCCTTGCAACTTGCTGAAGCACGGCTTATGGGATTGTCTAGGTCTTGCACCGTCTGCTCACCGACACATCTTACAACAATTCCCACCAACGAATGAAAAGCAAAGAAAAACAAACAGATGCTGAAATTATTTTCTATTCAAACTTCACTTTGTCTCAACTTATGTCAAGACATAAGGCATCGCTTTTCAGCACCGTTGAATTAAGACAAAGTGAGAAAGACAAAAGAGGACACTGATCAAATAGGCTGCTCGGTAGTGCTGGGACAATGAGCAAGTAGACTTCCGTCGGCCAGGCTTCTCTTCACCTCCTCGCTGAGCTGGCTCCAGGCCAAGTTGGGCAGACAGGCGGAGAGCCAGCCTTCAGCATCCCTCTCGTAGCCTGCAAAGACCCCTCATCACAAAGCCATCATTCGTCAGTCGCCCCCACCCGCCAGCAAGTAGCGCCTGCCCTTCTTCAACTCCACTCCGCAGCTGGCCGAGTGCCGCATGGATCGCAGTTCTCCAGTCTCCAGTCCTGGAGCACAGCACTGCTCAATCATCAACCCCTCTGAGCAGGACAAGCCTGGCAGCTGCTTGAAACTCCGCTCCAAGTCTAGCTGGTAGAGCAGCCGGCTCCAAGGCTTCTCCGCCTCCTCCACGCTCTTCTCTCTCACCCTCCCCAGCACAACTAGAAAGTAGAGAAAATCATTCGAAATGGGCTAAAAGTGGCGCTGGCGGCACTGAAATCAGCAGAGCAGAGCTGTTCTCGCAGCGGTTTCTGGACGCATTTGCAGCCCAGGGTAGCAGAAAAGAGTGCTAGAAGAAGAAGCGGAGGGAAGAGGAAGCGTTCCATGAAGCAGTTGGGTTTTGTTTGGTGCTGTAGTTCCTGCGCAAGAAGGCAGAGTGGACATGCTGATTGTTCCCTGCGTAATCGGAGAGGGGTGGCAATGGTGACGCCTCCTTTTTTGTTCCAGCCCCATATCCTCTTACGCATCAGTTGTGTATCTACACCTACATCATTAGACCTCCCCTGGTTTATTGTTTTGGCTTTTTCCACATAACTAAGACAAATACGACAGTTCAAGGCTATATATAAAGAAGGTTTGAAGAGGATATATGTAAATAAATGTTTAGTCAAGTGTTCAGCCTTTATCATGTTTCAGTTTAGATGCAAATATGAACAGTTGTTGCCTTAAAGTTAACTTTGATTTTTGAAGTGTCAATTTATTTCAGCATCAAAAACAAAATCACCGATTGTATATGCTTTTCACCAACAAGGGCAGTTGGTGTTTTTTGTTGGTTTTGCTCAGCAATTTTTGTTACACCCGCTGCATAGTTGATAACCTAAGCCTAAGCCTAAGCTTAACCTCAAGAAGGGGGGGGGGGATACGGGGGGTGTTGGTTTTGGGTTGTTGAAAAACGGGTTTGGTTGGCCGGTAAACGCCTTGGGGGGGGGGGATTCTGGTCATAAGCCCAATTTATTTCAGCATCAAAAACAAAATCACCGATTGTATATGCTTTTCACAACAAGCAGTTCTCAGCAAATTGTCCAACTCCAAGAAAGTCCTTCCACTTAGGACAACTATCACAGACTCAGGGATAATTGATGGGAATTGATTGCGCATTGGACATATTTTGATTGTCCGCCCATAAGCAGTCTCTCGCAAGCGGCGCAGTGTAAAGCAACATACTCAATGCAACGGCCTCATAGTGGAGCACTTTGAGAGCTGGGAGGGTAGAATGGAAGCAGGGAGTTGGTGGTGAGCTGGGCTCAGTTGGAGGGCTCCTTGGAAGTGGAGTGGTTGGCGGGGAATGCAGGCTGGGCAGCCTCCTTGACGGCAGCGACGGTCTTTCGGAACCAGGTACGCTTGGAGCCCTCCAGCTCGCTCTGTGCCGAGGCCAGGGCATGACTGAGATCCTGGCAAAAGCTTTGCTTCAGCAGTTCAGCTCTCCCATCATGGCATCATTAACACATGATCCTTGATAGAGAGCCCTTGAAAAGAAGATCCCTGGTAGAGAGCTGGAGAAAAGAGAGAAATGGGGGCTGGGTGCTGGCTTGGAGAGGGAGAGGCAAAAGAAGGAGTTCCCGCAAGCCTACCCGGGGTGGCTGGTGCTGGGAGGGGCCATTAGGGGCTGATAACCTTGGGAGGGCTGAAAGCGGAACGAATGCTATGCCGAAGTTCCTGGAATAGCCTCCGTCTACACCACTAAATGAGACGCAGACTGGGCCTGGTTAGGCTGAGGATGCTACTAGAGGCAGACTAGACAGCCACATGCAGATGAAGAGGAGGGGCTTGGGTAGAGAAGAAGATAAAAATGGAAGACGAGAAAGCAGCAGGGGAGGGAGACTGCACCTGATTCTGGCATTGTGTCTCTACAAGACTGAGCTTGGTCTGGGCCAACTCCAGCTCCAGGTGGCGAATGGAGGCCTCTGCTTCGGCTAACCGACCCGCATCTCCTGCAACCTTCCCCCTCCCTTGCTCCAATGTGGGCTGGAAAGAAAGATGGGACCGAGTGTGCTGAGGTCTCCGTTGACGGGGGAACTGGGCTCGGGGCCGCGCAGGAGGACGGCACACCGTTCGCAGTCCCCCACTTTCATCTGAGCAGAGGGGTTAGGGTTGGAAGGAGGGGGTGAGAGAGTAGGAGGGTAGGAGGAACAAGCATGGCCTTGTGAGCCTCTTTGTGGGCGGCCTGAGCAGTCTCCAGGCGAAGGGAGAGGTCGGAGCAGATGTGCTTGTAGTTGGCGATGATGCCCTGTCCTCGCTCTCTTTCCCCCTCCAGTCTATAAACAAATGCTACCCAGTGCATGGTCTTGGTTGGGGGATGAAGGGAGGGACCTCTCGAGTTCCTTGCGACACATCTCCTTGACCTGCTCGTTCTCAGCATGGAGTGCCTTGTTCTCCTCCTCCTGGTCCTTGGCCTGTCGACCCAGGCGCTCCACGGTGGCCTGGAGCTCCTCTATCGAATCCTCAGCCTCCAACCCCCACTCCTCTTCCCTCTTCCTTCCACATCCTCCTCGCTCACCGCGTCAAGGGCGTTGCGCAGTTCAACTTTGCTCGTCACCAGCTCGTGTGCCAGGTCGTCGTTCTCGCGCTCCAAACGCAGCACCGTCTCCTGCAAAGTAGTTGGTCAAGTTTGTCAAGCAGCTGAAGCATTTTGTGCTGATGAGATTGGTGAAAGAGGCTGGTGAGAGAATCTAGGCTGGAGAAAAAGGAATGACTTTGAGGCGAAGGTTTTCTCGTTCCAGACGCTCAGCGGGGTCCTGGGCCTCCGCTTCACGCTCCTTCATGGCCAGGTACTCCTTCTCGTACTTCGTCAGCCGCTTGTGGCTTATCTGCAACGGTTCACTTACACTGCATCTACCATTTTTCAATGATGTTCTTTTGCGACATTATTAGGTTTGCTAGTGCAGTTGAGGGGTTTTCGCTCCACTCACATTGTCCATTCGCTTTGCGTCAAATGGAATGACTTCAACAACAAACACACATGCCCTTTCCCACGCCTAGAAACTTGCCTAAACTCAGACGTCGCTTTCACAGTCATTCTTCCGTTTCTCAATCTCCCAATGGCGTCCTCATCTACTCTATTAATGATTTTTGGTTAGCTGTTCCATTTCTTAAACTCGGGCTATAAAATGGCTGATGGCCTATACAGCTGTATTGGCCTTGAGCCAGGCGGCGGACATCAATGATGGCCCAGTATGCAGCTACAAAAACGTCACCTTCCCTTCCGCCTACGCTGCTCACCTCGCCGGGGCTTCCATCCTACACTGCGGAGCCTGTGGCGCATGCTCCAATCGCCATGACATTAACATCTACAACGGTCCTTAGGCTCCTCTTGTACTACTAAATTAATGCATCCCCATGAAGAAGAGAAAAACGAATGCCGGTTATTGCTCATATGTTTTGCCCTCCCATAATTCAAGCTCAGATCAGCTATCCATGTAGGAAAGTCTGTGGCCATAGTTTAGTTCTAGAAAGATTTTTCAGACAAGGCCTCTAGCATAGGATGAAAATGGGAGGGTTTGTTGCAGTAACACGAAACACGTTGACCCATACGACAACGGGATGCGCCTGGCGCGATTTGCTGCTGGGAAAGAAGGCGGGAAAGGCGTGCATGGCCAAGAACGTGGGCTTCACACCTGACTGCCAAGTTTGCTGGATGAACAACATCCGCTGCGATGAAGCCAACTGCCGCACTACATGCATCCTATGGAAAATCCTACACATTGGCCCTACGCCCTCTCCCACTGGTACCCACCCTTATGATTAGCTGCTGCTGGGGAAGAAGGCGGGAGAGGCGTGCATGGCCAAGAACGTGGGCTTCACACCTGACTGCCAAGTTTGCTGGATGAACAACATCCGCTGCGATGAAGCCAACTGCCGCACTACATGCATCCTATGGAAAATCCTACACATTGGCCCTACGCCCTCTCCCACTGGTACCCACCCTTATGATTAGCTGCTGCTGGGGAAGAAGGCGGGAGAGGCGTGCATGGCCAAGAACGTGGGCTTCACACCTGACTGCCAAGTTTGCTGGATGAACAACATCCGCTGCGATGAAGCCAACTGCCGCACTACATGCATCCTATGGAAAATCCTACACATTGGCCCTACGCCCTCTCCCACTGGTACCCACCCTTATGATTAGCTGCTGCTGGGGAAGAAGGCGGGAGAGGCGTGCATGGCCAAGAACGTGGGCTTCACACCTGACTGCCAAGTTTGCTGGATGAACAACATCCGCTGCGATGAAGCCAACTGCCGCACTACATGCATCCTATGGAAAATCCTACACATTGGCCCTACGCCCTCTCCCACTGGTACCCACCCTTATGATTAGCTGCTGCTGGGGAAGAAGGCGGGAGAGGCGTGCATGGCCAAGAACGTGGGCTTCACACCTGACTGCCAAGTTTGCTGGATGAACAACATCCGCTGCGATGAAGCCAACTGCCGCACTACATGCATCCTATGGAAAATCCTACACATTGGCCCTACGCCCTCTCCCACTGGTACCCACCCTTATGATTAGCTGCTGCTGGGGAAGAAGGCGGGAGAGGCGTGCATGGCCAAGAACGTGGGCTTCACACCTGACTGCCAAGTTTGCTGGATGAACAACATCCGCTGCGATGAAGCCAACTGCCGCACTACATGCATCCTATGGAAAATCCTACACATTGGCCCTACGCCCTCTCCCACTGGTACCCACCCTTATGATTAGCTGCTGCTGGGGAAGAAGGCGGGAGAGGCGTGCATGGCCAAGAACGTGGGCTTCACACCTGACTGCCAAGTTTGCTGGATGAACAACATCCGCTGCGATGAAGCCAACTGCCGCACTACATGCATCCTATGGAAAATCCTACACATTGGCCCTACGCCCTCTCCCACTGGTACCCACCCTTATGATTAGCTGCTGCTGGGGAAGAAGGCGGGAGAGGCGTGCATGGCCAAGAACGTGGGCTTCACACCTGACTGCCAAGTTTGCTGGATGAACAACATCCGCTGCGATGAAGCCAACTGCCGCACTACATGCATCCTATGGAAAATCCTACACATTGGCCCTACGCCCTCTCCCACTGGTACCCACCCTTATGATTAGCTGCTGCTGGGGAAGAAGGCGGGAGAGGCGTGCATGGCCAAGAACGTGGGCTTCACACCTGACTGCCAAGTTTGCTGGATGAACAACATCCGCTGCGATGAAGCCAACTGCCGCACTACATGCATCCTATGGAAAATCCTACACATTGGCCCTACGCCCTCTCCCACTGGTACCCACCCTTATGATTAGCTGCTGCTGGGGAAGAAGGCGGGAGAGGCGTGCATGGCCAAGAACGTGGGCTTCACACCTGACTGCCAAGTTTGCTGGATGAACAACATCCGCTGCGATGAAGCCAACTGCCGCACTACATGCATCCTATGGAAAATCCTACACATTGGCCCTACGCCCTCTCCCACTGGTACCCACCCTTATGATTAGCTGCTGCTGGGGAAGAAGGCGGGAGAGGCGTGCATGGCCAAGAACGTGGGCTTCACACCTGACTGCCAAGTTTGCTGGATGAACAACATCCGCTGCGATGAAGCCAACTGCCGCACTACATGCATCCTATGGAAAATCCTACACATTGGCCCTACGCCCTCTCCCACTGGTACCCACCCTTATGATTAGCTGCTGCTGGGGAAGAAGGCGGGAGAGGCGTGCATGGCCAAGAACGTGGGCTTCACACCTGACTGCCAAGTTTGCTGGATGAACAACATCCGCTGCGATGAAGCCAACTGCCGCACTACATGCATCCTATGGAAAATCCTACACATTGGCCCTACGCCCTCTCCCACTGGTACCCACCCTTATGATTAGCTGCTGCTGGGGAAGAAGGCGGGAGAGGCGTGCATGGCCAAGAACGTGGGCTTCACACCTGACTGCCAAGTTTGCTGGATGAACAACATCCGCTGCGATGAAGCCAACTGCCGCACTACATGCATCCTATGGAAAATCCTACACATTGGCCCTACGCCCTCTCCCACTGGTACCCACCCTTATGATTAGCTGCTGCTGGGGAAGAAGGCGGGAGAGGCGTGCATGGCCAAGAACGTGGGCTTCACACCTGACTGCCAAGTTTGCTGGATGAACAACATCCGCTGCGATGAAGCCAACTGCCGCACTACATGCATCCTATGGAAAATCCTACACATTGGCCCTACGCCCTCTCCCACTGGTACCCACCCTTATGATTAGCTGCTGCTGGGGAAGAAGGCGGGAGAGGCGTGCATGGCCAAGAACGTGGGCTTCACACCTGACTGCCAAGTTTGCTGGATGAACAACATCCGCTGCGATGAAGCCAACTGCCGCACTACATGCATCCTATGGAAAATCCTACACATTGGCCCTACGCCCTCTCCCACTGGTACCCACCCTTATGATTAGCTGCTGCTGGGGAAGAAGGCGGGAGAGGCGTGCATGGCCAAGAACGTGGGCTTCACACCTGACTGCCAAGTTTGCTGGATGAACAACATCCGCTGCGATGAAGCCAACTGCCGCACTACATGCATCCTATGGAAAATCCTACACATTGGCCCTACGCCCTCTCCCACTGGTACCCACCCTTATGATTAGCTGCTGCTGGGGAAGAAGGCGGGAGAGGCGTGCATGGCCAAGAACGTGGGCTTCACACCTGACTGCCAAGTTTGCTGGATGAACAACATCCGCTGCGATGAAGCCAACTGCCGCACTACATGCATCCTATGGAAAATCCTACACATTGGCCCTACGCCCTCTCCCACTGGTACCCACCCTTATGATTAGCTGCTGCTGGGGAAGAAGGCGGGAGAGGCGTGCATGGCCAAGAACGTGGGCTTCACACCTGACTGCCAAGTTTGCTGGATGAACAACATCCGCTGCGATGAAGCCAACTGCCGCACTACATGCATCCTATGGAAAATCCTACACATTGGCCCTACGCCCTCTCCCACTGGTACCCACCCTTATGATTAGCTGCTGCTGGGGAAGAAGGCGGGAGAGGCGTGCATGGCCAAGAACGTGGGCTTCACACCTGACTGCCAAGTTTGCTGGATGAACAACATCCGCTGCGATGAAGCCAACTGCCGCACTACATGCATCCTATGGAAAATCCTACACATTGGCCCTACGCCCTCTCCCACTGGTACCCACCCTTATGATTAGCTGCTGCTGGGGAAGAAGGCGGGAGAGGCGTGCATGGCCAAGAACGTGGGCTTCACACCTGACTGCCAAGTTTGCTGGATGAACAACATCCGCTGCGATGAAGCCAACTGCCGCACTACATGCATCCTATGGAAAATCCTACACATTGGCCCTACGCCCTCTCCCACTGGTACCCACCCTTATGATTAGCTGCTGCTGGGGAAGAAGGCGGGAGAGGCGTGCATGGCCAAGAACGTGGGCTTCACACCTGACTGCCAAGTTTGCTGGATGAACAACATCCGCTGCGATGAAGCCAACTGCCGCACTACATGCATCCTATGGAAAATCCTACACATTGGCCCTACGCCCTCTCCCACTGGTACCCACCCTTATGATTAGCTGCTGCTGGGGAAGAAGGCGGGAGAGGCGTGCATGGCCAAGAACGTGGGCTTCACACCTGACTGCCAAGTTTGCTGGATGAACAACATCCGCTGCGATGAAGCCAACTGCCGCACTACATGCATCCTATGGAAAATCCTACACATTGGCCCTACGCCCTCTCCCACTGGTACCCACCCTTATGATTAGCTGCTGCTGGGGAAGAAGGCGGGAGAGGCGTGCATGGCCAAGAACGTGGGCTTCACACCTGACTGCCAAGTTTGCTGGATGAACAACATCCGCTGCGATGAAGCCAACTGCCGCACTACATGCATCCTATGGAAAATCCTACACATTGGCCCTACGCCCTCTCCCACTGGTACCCACCCTTATGATTAGCTGCTGCTGGGGAAGAAGGCGGGAGAGGCGTGCATGGCCAAGAACGTGGGCTTCACACCTGACTGCCAAGTTTGCTGGATGAACAACATCCGCTGCGATGAAGCCAACTGCCGCACTACATGCATCCTATGGAAAATCCTACACATTGGCCCTACGCCCTCTCCCACTGGTACCCACCCTTATGATTAGCTGCTGCTGGGGAAGAAGGCGGGAGAGGCGTGCATGGCCAAGAACGTGGGCTTCACACCTGACTGCCAAGTTTGCTGGATGAACAACATCCGCTGCGATGAAGCCAACTGCCGCACTACATGCATCCTATGGAAAATCCTACACATTGGCCCTACGCCCTCTCCCACTGGTACCCACCCTTATGATTAGCTGCTGCTGGGGAAGAAGGCGGGAGAGGCGTGCATGGCCAAGAACGTGGGCTTCACACCTGACTGCCAAGTTTGCTGGATGAACAACATCCGCTGCGATGAAGCCAACTGCCGCACTACATGCATCCTATGGAAAATCCTACACATTGGCCCTACGCCCTCTCCCACTGGTACCCACCCTTATGATTAGCTGCTGCTGGGGAAGAAGGCGGGAGAGGCGTGCATGGCCAAGAACGTGGGCTTCACACCTGACTGCCAAGTTTGCTGGATGAACAACATCCGCTGCGATGAAGCCAACTGCCGCACTACATGCATCCTATGGAAAATCCTACACATTGGCCCTACGCCCTCTCCCACTGGTACCCACCCTTATGATTAGCTGCTGCTGGGGAAGAAGGCGGGAGAGGCGTGCATGGCCAAGAACGTGGGCTTCACACCTGACTGCCAAGTTTGCTGGATGAACAACATCCGCTGCGATGAAGCCAACTGCCGCACTACATGCATCCTATGGAAAATCCTACACATTGGCCCTACGCCCTCTCCCACTGGTACCCACCCTTATGATTAGCTGCTGCTGGGGAAGAAGGCGGGAGAGGCGTGCATGGCCAAGAACGTGGGCTTCACACCTGACTGCCAAGTTTGCTGGATGAACAACATCCGCTGCGATGAAGCCAACTGCCGCACTACATGCATCCTATGGAAAATCCTACACATTGGCCCTACGCCCTCTCCCACTGGTACCCACCCTTATGATTAGCTGCTGCTGGGGAAGAAGGCGGGAGAGGCGTGCATGGCCAAGAACGTGGGCTTCACACCTGACTGCCAAGTTTGCTGGATGAACAACATCCGCTGCGATGAAGCCAACTGCCGCACTACATGCATCCTATGGAAAATCCTACACATTGGCCCTACGCCCTCTCCCACTGGTACCCACCCTTATGATTAGCTGCTGCTGGGGAAGAAGGCGGGAGAGGCGTGCATGGCCAAGAACGTGGGCTTCACACCTGACTGCCAAGTTTGCTGGATGAACAACATCCGCTGCGATGAAGCCAACTGCCGCACTACATGCATCCTATGGAAAATCCTACACATTGGCCCTACGCCCTCTCCCACTGGTACCCACCCTTATGATTAGCTGCTGCTGGGGAAGAAGGCGGGAGAGGCGTGCATGGCCAAGAACGTGGGCTTCACACCTGACTGCCAAGTTTGCTGGATGAACAACATCCGCTGCGATGAAGCCAACTGCCGCACTACATGCATCCTATGGAAAATCCTACACATTGGCCCTACGCCCTCTCCCACTGGTACCCACCCTTATGATTAGCTGCTGCTGGGGAAGAAGGCGGGAGAGGCGTGCATGGCCAAGAACGTGGGCTTCACACCTGACTGCCAAGTTTGCTGGATGAACAACATCCGCTGCGATGAAGCCAACTGCCGCACTACATGCATCCTATGGAAAATCCTACACATTGGCCCTACGCCCTCTCCCACTGGTACCCACCCTTATGATTAGCTGCTGCTGGGGAAGAAGGCGGGAGAGGCGTGCATGGCCAAGAACGTGGGCTTCACACCTGACTGCCAAGTTTGCTGGATGAACAACATCCGCTGCGATGAAGCCAACTGCCGCACTACATGCATCCTATGGAAAATCCTACACATTGGCCCTACGCCCTCTCCCACTGGTACCCACCCTTATGATTAGCTGCTGCTGGGGAAGAAGGCGGGAGAGGCGTGCATGGCCAAGAACGTGGGCTTCACACCTGACTGCCAAGTTTGCTGGATGAACAACATCCGCTGCGATGAAGCCAACTGCCGCACTACATGCATCCTATGGAAAATCCTACACATTGGCCCTACGCCCTCTCCCACTGGTACCCACCCTTATGATTAGCTGCTGCTGGGGAAGAAGGCGGGAGAGGCGTGCATGGCCAAGAACGTGGGCTTCACACCTGACTGCCAAGTTTGCTGGATGAACAACATCCGCTGCGATGAAGCCAACTGCCGCACTACATGCATCCTATGGAAAATCCTACACATTGGCCCTACGCCCTCTCCCACTGGTACCCACCCTTATGATTAGCTGCTGCTGGGGAAGAAGGCGGGAGAGGCGTGCATGGCCAAGAACGTGGGCTTCACACCTGACTGCCAAGTTTGCTGGATGAACAACATCCGCTGCGATGAAGCCAACTGCCGCACTACATGCATCCTATGGAAAATCCTACACATTGGCCCTACGCCCTCTCCCACTGGTACCCACCCTTATGATTAGCTGCTGCTGGGGAAGAAGGCGGGAGAGGCGTGCATGGCCAAGAACGTGGGCTTCACACCTGACTGCCAAGTTTGCTGGATGAACAACATCCGCTGCGATGAAGCCAACTGCCGCACTACATGCATCCTATGGAAAATCCTACACATTGGCCCTACGCCCTCTCCCACTGGTACCCACCCTTATGATTAGCTGCTGCTGGGGAAGAAGGCGGGAGAGGCGTGCATGGCCAAGAACGTGGGCTTCACACCTGACTGCCAAGTTTGCTGGATGAACAACATCCGCTGCGATGAAGCCAACTGCCGCACTACATGCATCCTATGGAAAATCCTACACATTGGCCCTACGCCCTCTCCCACTGGTACCCACCCTTATGATTAGCTGCTGCTGGGGAAGAAGGCGGGAGAGGCGTGCATGGCCAAGAACGTGGGCTTCACACCTGACTGCCAAGTTTGCTGGATGAACAACATCCGCTGCGATGAAGCCAACTGCCGCACTACATGCATCCTATGGAAAATCCTACACATTGGCCCTACGCCCTCTCCCACTGGTACCCACCCTTATGATTAGCTGCTGCTGGGGAAGAAGGCGGGAGAGGCGTGCATGGCCAAGAACGTGGGCTTCACACCTGACTGCCAAGTTTGCTGGATGAACAACATCCGCTGCGATGAAGCCAACTGCCGCACTACATGCATCCTATGGAAAATCCTACACATTGGCCCTACGCCCTCTCCCACTGGTACCCACCCTTATGATTAGCTGCTGCTGGGGAAGAAGGCGGGAGAGGCGTGCATGGCCAAGAACGTGGGCTTCACACCTGACTGCCAAGTTTGCTGGATGAACAACATCCGCTGCGATGAAGCCAACTGCCGCACTACATGCATCCTATGGAAAATCCTACACATTGGCCCTACGCCCTCTCCCACTGGTACCCACCCTTATGATTAGCTGCTGCTGGGGAAGAAGGCGGGAGAGGCGTGCATGGCCAAGAACGTGGGCTTCACACCTGACTGCCAAGTTTGCTGGATGAACAACATCCGCTGCGATGAAGCCAACTGCCGCACTACATGCATCCTATGGAAAATCCTACACATTGGCCCTACGCCCTCTCCCACTGGTACCCACCCTTATGATTAGCTGCTGCTGGGGAAGAAGGCGGGAGAGGCGTGCATGGCCAAGAACGTGGGCTTCACACCTGACTGCCAAGTTTGCTGGATGAACAACATCCGCTGCGATGAAGCCAACTGCCGCACTACATGCATCCTATGGAAAATCCTACACATTGGCCCTACGCCCTCTCCCACTGGTACCCACCCTTATGATTAGCTGCTGCTGGGGAAGAAGGCGGGAGAGGCGTGCATGGCCAAGAACGTGGGCTTCACACCTGACTGCCAAGTTTGCTGGATGAACAACATCCGCTGCGATGAAGCCAACTGCCGCACTACATGCATCCTATGGAAAATCCTACACATTGGCCCTACGCCCTCTCCCACTGGTACCCACCCTTATGATTAGCTGCTGCTGGGGAAGAAGGCGGGAGAGGCGTGCATGGCCAAGAACGTGGGCTTCACACCTGACTGCCAAGTTTGCTGGATGAACAACATCCGCTGCGATGAAGCCAACTGCCGCACTACATGCATCCTATGGAAAATCCTACACATTGGCCCTACGCCCTCTCCCACTGGTACCCCTATTATTTCAGTTTCGCTCGAAATCCCAAGCATCCTTTTCCTTTCTCAAAAATACCAGGCTGTTTAGCTCAAAATTTTCCCGTTTCTCAAAAATAGCCGGATCTTCGAAGCCGCACTTAATGTTGGCAGGGCTGGACCCGTGTTTGAACTGCGACGAAACGAAGTGCGGCCCAGCATTCAAGTCCTGTGCTGGAGCGAATCGACGTGGAGCAGGCATCCTCTCAGACATTGATCGCCCCACCGATCAAATTTGCACTATTGTGGATGCGCCCCCTGCCCACCTCCTACCTTGATCTTGATGGCCGCTTGAATGAGATCCTTGGCCGACGGCTCTGTACGGAAGCGGCGGGGGAGGCTGACACGGAAGTACTTGAGGCAGCCCTCGAAGTCCAGCTGAAGAAGCTCTTTCTTGCCCGCCTTCAGCAGGGCCAAGCTGATGTGGAATATCGTGTTCATGCCCTTCAATCTGTTTCATAGTGTGGCTGTAGTTGGGAAAGGGATGATGGGAACCTCGGCGAGGAAAAGGTCGATGATGTGAAAGACCATCTGGAGCGGGAACTTGGCAGTGAAGAGGGTGAGGAACCACTGGGAGGCGTACATGTGGCACTCCACGCCCAGCTCGTACAGGTGCGGCCAGAGATCCGGGATGTAGTCCTGTCCAATGCCCCCTATCCTCAGTAGAAAGTGCAGCAGGGAATGGAAACCTCAATCAATCGATCGAGCTGGTAGAAGCGTAGGTGCAGGGCCTCGAAGCCGGGCTTGAAGAGATCGCGCAAGCCGTAGTGGAACATGATTCGCACCAGCACCCCGAATGCCTCCTCCTCTGGCATCTGCAACAAGCTTTACTCATTGACTCCTGTCCCAGAGGAGGAGGAGAAGGGGAACGTGGAGGAGCAGAGAGGCGGCGAGGAAGGAGAGGCCCTGGCAGTAGCCGACCTCCTCGTCGTACAGGGCGTAGGCCTTGCTCAGCTTGAACAGGGCATCCTGGCCAACTCCGCCCGCCTCCTGTCAACCGCACTGCTTGGCCTAGCCATCAGTAGAGGCTTGGCTTAGAGCAGAGTACCTTGAAGTAGTCGTGGGCGGGGAAGGTGCGGTGTATATCGCGAAGGATGACCTGCTCCTGGTCACACTCCTTGCCCAGCAGTAAGCGGTAGGCGTCCTGAATACCCAAAGCCGTAAAGGATGGCTTAGAATGGGTAGCAGGCACCTGAATGTCCTTCTCTTTGTAGGAGGCGCTGAGGAGGCCCCAGACCTCCCCGCGCAGAGAGTCCGGCACCCCGGCCTTCATCAGCGTCGAGATTTCCTTAACCCCCACCTCCATGCCTTCACTGCCCTGCCATTGGTGCAGAGGAACGGGGCCAACCTTGGGCTGTTCATCGTCCGCCTCCCATTTGCCCATGGCGGCCTGCCACTGGTCCAGGGACTCCTGGCTCCACTCCTGCTTCACCTCTCCGCTGCCGGACAGCAGGGGCTCGTCTGCGTCTAAAGAGAGGTGCTTCTAGTAGGGCTTGGGTGGAGGGGGAGAGTAAAGAAGAGGAAGAGACCGGACTCGTCGTCGTCGGCGGGGTGAACGAGCTGGGCGGGTGCGGGGTGGTCGGGTCCAGGGGGGCGGCCGGGGCTGCGGGTGATGGCGAGGCGGGAGAGTTTGCGCTCCCTTTCCGTGGCGGAGTCGAAGGCCGCCATCTCGTACAGGGCGCTGGAGCCAGCCGGTCGAGCTGCATCCCCTTCCACCTAACAGATTGCCTTTTAGTTTGCGCGAAAAAATTATTTCAACTAATTGTTAAGAAGTCTTGTTAATTTTGTATAATAAATTATTTAAATTAATCGAAAAATCTAAATTAAAATTGCGTAGATTATCACCTCGATGCATCATAGCAATTTGTGGTTGGCGTGGAAAAAGAGGGTGTGATGGAAACAAGATAGGAAGAACTGACACTGCTGGAGTCAGTGAAAGAGTCATCAGAAGTGGAGGCGTCCCAGTCATAGGCCATGGAGCCAGAACTAAAGAGGGAAGGAGGGAAGGTGGTGGTGGGGGAATGGGAGTGTGTGAGGGGACGGCCTTCTAGGTACTCGCCAAATGGCCTTCTTTTGGAGCCCCAGATGGCATCCCCTTATTTTCACGCTCGCCCCCTATATCTCTTTTACTCAACTCATAAATTGTCAAGAAAACATTGACAGTATAACAAGTTTTATCCCTTTGAAAGCGCAAATATAACACTCAATTTTATGAAATATTCCAGCTATAACTAGTCAAACCTAGATTAAGCTAGCTTAAAGATAGGGGCAGGAGAGGAAGCGCTAAAGCAGCCTTGCAAAGCATCGAAGGGGGCATGAAAAGAAGCAGATGGTCCAATTCAAAGCTTTAGCGGGGAACGAGCGGAGAATGCGATGTATATCTACGCTTCGCCAAAGGCTTCAAAGTGCCCCTGTTTTCGAAGCTTCTATTTAATTATGGACTAGGCTAGGACAGACAGGGCTTTTAAGTTTTAACCAGAAAGATTTTAGATGTTTTGGAAAAAAGATAATAGCGTTTCGTAATTAGTAGTTGCGGGAAAAAGTTGGCACCTAACCAACTTTGTTTCTTTACGAATTTTTATTGAAGATCTGGCTCTGCAACTATGAGCATCAGCGTCAGCGTAAGCGCTCTACACCACTTGTTTACGATATCATTTTGTGAAACGTCCATAACTCACCACTAAAGCAACTTTTTGCGGCATTTCATTCTCATTCCAGCAACAAAACTCACAAAACATCAAATTTTGCCATTAGAAAATCCAAACAAACGCTGATGTTCGGATCGAATCAGAGGCAGCAACTCCTCAGCGTGGTCCAGCACCGCATCACTCATTGCATCCTCAAACAGTTCCAGCCTCACACGCATCCTCCCAGTGAAAGGCTTCAACCTGAGGATGGGCATTCTTGATGTGCTCCCGCATGCTGAACAGATCCCAGTTGAAGGATGTGTAGGGGCAGCGTTTGCACTCCGTCCTAGGCCGTTTCAGGTGCTCACGAACCAGATGATTGCGTTGCTGTCGGAGCTCTTTGTAGCTGCGCCCATCCTGACACCCCTGGCATTCCTCTGTGGCCTTCTCCAGAGGGGTGGCCCTCTTTTTGCAAGGACTGCTGGCCTCCGGAGAATCTGCTTCAGCCTCCAAGGCTCGCTTGCGACTGCCGAAACAGCGATCCTCCCACTCCTTCAGCTCCGAACGGAGCTCATCTCTCATGTCTTGGATGTTCTGCAGCTCTATGGAGGTTGTGAGAGGAATTGTAGGGCAAGAAGATAAAAGCAACAGGTGGTAGGTCAGGATGCATGCGGTTGGCGTGTTTCTTGACAGCCCAGAGGCCGTTCCAACGGGTGGAGGCGATTTCGCAGTGGCCGCAGCTGATGATGTTCTTCTTCATGTGGCTCTGGGTGATGTGGTTGACGGTGGACTTCCTGTTGCCCAGCCGCTCCCCGCATAGCTGGCACTCCACGAATTTGTCGACTCCACTGGTTGAGGCCTCCTCCTCTTCCTCCTCCTCTCCCTCAGTCTCTGACCCTGCCTGAAATGCCCTTGATAAACTTCAGTGCAAGCTGGAGGGCGCAGAAAAGCAACGGGATCGCTGGCTGGACGAGGCGGCTTAACTGGGGCCTCTGGAGCTGCGCTCAATAGCTCGTCCTGCAGTCAGAAGTGATTGGATGCGGGAGGTTGCTGAGAGATGACTTGAGGCGATGAGGACCTGGTCAGGCAGTCCAAGACTGATGGGAGAGAGGGGCTCAGGGACGCTGAAGGAGTCCTGTGGGGTGGCCGGTGTTGCCGGGGTGACGGCGAAGCTGCGTTCCAGCTGCCGCTCCGACCTCTTCCAGTCCAAGTTGGGCTGAGTCCCGAAGCAGGCCGAGTAGACCGCTCGAAACTCCGCCTCCGACTCCGGACGCAGGTCCTCCAGGCCCTGCAAAGCCTGGCTTCTCTCCTGCTTGTCTGGAGAGGGAGGTGAGGAGGAGGAGGGACTGGGCTCTGGCCAGGGTGTGCGGAGCGGATGTGCTCCAGCATCTCGCCGGGGCGCTGCCAGCGACAGGTGGTGTAGGGGCAGAGGCGGCAGGCAAAGAGGGGCCTGGAGGGCTTGAAGTGGACGGTGGCCGCATGTCCTGTGCGCCCCGCGCGAGGCCCAGTCCAGCGGCAGAGTTTGCAGGAGGCCGCCGATGGGACAGACTCCTCTGCATTTCCTCCTTTCCATCTGGCTGTAAGGTGAGGGGACAGGAGGAGACCTTTTTCCAGCTTGGCAGGGCCTGGGCAAGGCAGGCTCTCCTCCAGCTCCTTGGCAGGCTGCTGGGGCTTTGGCTCCTTGACTCTGCTCTTGGGCTCCGACTGCAAACAATTGTTGGAGGTTGCACGATTGCACCTGGATAGCTAAAGGTGAAGTAGAACTTTGACAGCCTTGCACTTGTCAAGGAGGAGCTGGAGTCGCTGTGCCAGGCGGCTGTTGTGCTTCTCCCGGATCTGAAAACGGAGCGCTGGTTCAATTAGATCTGGACGGATTGTGGCAGGCAGGGACATCAGGGGCTTCGGAAGCTGTGTGTGACTCGCCCAGTTGCCAGTGGCTGAGAGCATCGGCGTGGGTGAAGAAGCGGGTGGGGCACTTGCCGCAGCTGTAGGGGGTGTAGTCCAGGTGCTCACGAAGGTGCGTCTAAGAATACATCACATGAGTCTGGACTGGAATGATAGCTGCAGCTTAGATAGGCTGGAGAAACCTGGAACTCCGTGGCAAGGACCTGGGGCTGGGAGCAATCGCTGAAGGGACAGCTTGCAATTGGCCCCTCAGAAGGTGGCGGCATGGCAAGAAGCGAGGCCAATGTTTCGTTCTTGCTCAAGCTCATCTTGACTTTGATTGGAGCTGTGGAGAAAATGAGCTACAAGCAGGCAGCTTTTGAGTTGTGCATATAAAGTTGCATACACAATGATGACATTGTGTGCGAGGTACATTGAAAATTGGGGCACACCCGAATTGTCTTGGTGATCTTGGTTCTCAGAACAAGACCTTGCCGATTTGAATGCTTTCTTTGCCAGTTGCACGGCATGGACAAGTTGTTTATATGCTAGATTTATGTTTCATTATAAAAACGTAGGCACAAACGTGAAAATAACAGCGCGCGCCAATAATCAGCAAATAAAAATAAAAGCCAATGAAGAGGAGCAGGAGCACTAGAGAGACTTGCAAGGGACACCAAAACATTGCTCATGGGCAGTCTCCAGCAGCGGCAGCAACTCCAGTCGATCATCCACCACAGCAGCCGTGAACTCCGTCTCAATGCCTCCCTTTTAGCCCTGAGAAAAGCCTCAGTCAAAAACAAGCAGGAACCAGGGGATGCTTCCTCTTGACGTGATCCCGCATGCAGAACAGGTCCCAGCTGTAGGAGGCGTAGGGGCACTGGCGGCACTTCGTCCTCGGCCTTTGTAGATGGCTGAGCAGAAGGTGGCTGCGTCGATTGCGCCAGCTGTTGCACAGCTTCAGATCCAGGCCCGGACAGCGGCGACAGACCAGTGCATCCTTCTTCCCCGTCTCATTCGCCTCATTACCCGCCTCCTCTGTCTCTGCAGCTAGGCTGGCGGCCTGCAGGAGCCTCGGACGCACTCCATAGCAGCGCTGGTCCCAGGCGTACAGCTCCTCCCTCAGCTCCTCTCGTCGATCTATCAGCGCCTGTGGGGGGAGGAGGAGTTGAAGATATGGGAGAAAAAATATGGGAAAGGAGACGGGCGACTGGTCGGGGTGCTTCCTGGAGGAGTGGATCTGGGTGGCGGACTTGCCGTTCCAGCGCTGGCTGACGAAGTCGCAGAGGCCGCAGCGGAAGATGGGCTGCTGGAGGTGGCGCTGGGAGAGATGGTCCAGACGGTGCTTGCTGCTGGGTGCTTTGTGGCCGCAGAGGGTGCACTCGTAGGAGCCGCTCCCAGCAGCGTCCTCCTCCGCCTCCGACTCCTCTTCTATCTGGAAGCTGAGGCCCTGAGGCACACAGGAGCTGGTGATAGGAGTGGCTGAGAACAGAGGCATTGGGCAGCTCCAGTTCAGGGACCAGGTCCTCTGCGAGGGTGACATTCTTGGATCGCTGAGGCGTCTGGCACTTGTCTTCCAGCCGGCCAGCAGCCTGGGAAGCAGGGCGCTTCCGCCGCTCCAGGTGTCTGGGGGCTGCCTCTGGCTCGGACTTTTCCTAAGCCCAAATATCGTCCAGCCAGGCTACCCAGTAGAGATTAGGCAACCCCATTGCATCCAATGCGAGCGATGAGTTCCTTGATCTTCTTGTCAAAGACCTGCTTTCGCTTTTCTTTGATCTGAAAAAGATGGAAATGGAGATGGGCTTGTGACAAGTGCAGATTACATCGGGAGCTTCGGAGAGGGGGTGAGCCTCGCCGAGTTGCCAGTGGCTGAGGGCATCGGAGTGGGCGTAGAAGTTGGTTGGACATTTGCCGCAGGAGTAGGGCGTATAGTCCAGATGCTCTTGCAGGTGGATCTGATGTTATCGATGTTCATTAGAAAAAACGAGCGAGCCGACTAGGGAACCTGGATATCTTCAGCAAGGACGTCGCGCTCTGGGCATTCGCTAAAAGGGCAAAGGAGGCTGGGGTCAGAAGGCATCCTTACCTCTGACCCAAAGAAGCTCTCAATGTTTCCACTAGGCTTAGATGGGCAAGACTCTAAATGTTGCGCTATTAAGGTGTGCACACTGAAAGCTGCTTTGGATTGCCAATAGATAATTTAGGCGCGCACATATTTAAATTTTCTTTTAAAAGTCAGAGTAATTATAAAGCATTTAATAAAAATTTCCTCTCCTTGAATCGCGAAATCTTAAAATTTAAGTAAACATTCGTGGAATTGTAGCTTTCTAATCAGAGCAATTTAGTTTTTTTTAAAAACCATGATTTTCAAACAAGAAAAATTATTTTATGAAAACAACAAATGTTAAACATAAGATTTCTGCAAAAGCGTAACCTTTTTGAGAGTCATGAAGTAGCGCTCAACTACTGGACGCCTTGTAATGTACCAGAATCGTTCGTGTTGATGGAATATTCTTGCTTTAGCTTCGATCTGCAAAACAATGTAAATAATGTACAGAATAAAAGCCATGAAAACCAAGCAATTATTTTAATCTTCAGTTCTTTTTACTTTTCCGCTTGTTTACGGTAGCCCATGCAAGCTTAAAAGTTCTGAGGGCGGGCAACAGAAAACAAACAATCGTGAAGAAAGAGACTGGACATTGAAAGGCGCACCGAAAATCGGACAGGGTCGTGAATGCCTGTCAACACAATGTCCACAGCGACAGTGACAAAGACTCGTGTGTCTGCAATGGCCGTGTGTCTTTCTGAGCAAGATTGAGAAGGGTTGAACCTCTGGGTGTCTCGGTATTGAGGACCTCGAAATGAGCCTGGGCAGGGTCCCAGAGAGCCTCGATGATGTACACGGACTCCGTCTGCCCTTGTCCCATTCTCTGCAAACTATCCCAACTGCCGCCCTGGGAGTGAGACCTGAGAAGGTGACCTGCATGTCTAGGAGGTGCATGTCGGACTGGCGAACGTTGCGGCCGGCAGCGAGGAGGAGTCCGAAGCACTTGCTCACCACCAGCACACGAGAGCCAGCAACCTTCACCCTTTCCTCTTTAGCCCCTTCCTCGTTACCTCCTGTGGGCACACCTGTTGAAGAACTATGATTATGCGCTTCTCGCGACCCCTGCGGAGTTTGAAGCAGTTCTTCTCCTGCGGCGCCGTCGCCCAGCCTCCTTTCCCGTCCTCTTCCTGCATATCATCTTCCCAATCATTCATTGTTCCCTGCTATATCCTTTCAAAGACGCTGCCACTCACGCCTTGGATGATAGATAGGGGCGAGAGAATCTACCTTGATCTCGAGGAAAGCCTCGAACTGGAAGTCGAGCTCATTGTCGTTGGCTCGAGCGGAGAGCGGCGGTGCCTGCAGAGGAGCTGACGGCCCTGCCTCCTCCTCTTGTCGTCGGAAGGCTGTCGCGAAACTGATCAGCACTCGCCCCACCTATTTACAACCCCCATTTTCATTCTCACCGCATTATTCTTCTTTCATTCCTGCTAATTCATTTCCTGCATTGAGCTAGATAAAGTATTTCGCCCTTATTCAACTCCATAACCCCAGAAAATTAAGAGAGCTAAAAACGAACAGCATCTGGCTGCACACAGCGAAAGGCGTGCAGCTGGTAGGTCAGCTCCTTCGCCTGCCCCTTCTCTTCTCCATCCTACAATTTGAGCAGCAAAAATGACTGCAACCTTCTAGCAAGTGGCGCTGGCAAATTGACCTCTGCTGTTGACTGAGGACTGACGGCCGCGTGAGCGTAGGTGAATGCAAAGCAGGCAGCCTGGGCTGTGGCCGGGCGGCCGCGAGCGCAGAAGAGGATCCGCTGCAGACGGAAGGCCGCCACCTCAGCCCCGCTCTCGCCCTCCGTCAGTCTGAGTATGAGTTGGGGTTGGGGTTGGAAGGGAGTAGGGGTAGAATAGGTGGAGAACTGTAGGTCTCCGTCCGGAGCAGTGGGTAGGGCGAGGCGTACGGCGATGGCGTCGGCGTCCGCTTTGGCCCCGCTCAGGACGGCGAGGAGGCGCTGCACTTCCGCCTCCGACTTGGGGTCCTCGATCCGAGCACTGCCCAGGTACACCAACTGAAGGACAGGCCTGCTTGTCCCCTGAGGGGGTCGGATGGTTGAACCTGGGAGAAGGAGGCAGTGTGGGTCGGCGGCATTCGCTCATCCACAGCTGCTGATGCCACTGTTTCGCCTAAATTTATTAATTTTAAATCATCTATTATTTATCTGTTCCTTTGGCATGTATCCCTTTGTATTCATGCCATGAGTCAGCCGTTAGGACGAACAATGGGAAGGAAGAATGTTTTTGCGAGGAATAGCTGGTGAGAGGGTAGACCGAAGTCCTCGAAAGCAGCCTTAGCGAGGCTGAGGCGGCGTCGGAGGGCAGCTGGACTTCTTGCCAGCGAGCGTCCCACCTCATCCAAACTGGCCCCAGTCAACGCCGCCCTCCCCTGTCTCTGGAGGGCGGAGAAGTGGGGAGTGAAAGCCATCCTTTCCCTCCCTATCTACTCTGCTACACCTCAACTCTTTCACCGGACTGTTGGCCACCTCCAACAGGAAGGCTACAGGAGAGCCTGCGCGCCTAAGACAGGAAAGAGGTCATTTGGAGGCGGGGAGAAAGTGCTGTGGCCATCTGCTGGAAATAATCAATGTCGGAGTAAGCCAAGACTTCCATGCTGCCGACCTCAACTGCGCAGAAAACTTCTAGTCCCCTAGGCCTTCCCTAGTCGGCCTAATGTCCCGCCGCTGGTAATTGAAGGGCCCTGCACCCCCAGACCTCCTTCCTTTGGATGGATGAAGACCACCGCGATAGCCTTCCAAACCCCCCGGTTCACATCCACGCAAATTAATCGCTTCAACCTTGGCCCGTGGCTTGAACTCAATCGCTCTGTACCATGAAATTTATGCTAAAGAGCAAATTAACACTGAAAAGTGAAAATAGCAAGCATCGCATACGCATTTATGGCAAAACAATTAACTAAGCTAGGCATTATATCTTGAAGCGAAAATGAATGGAACAGCCTGAACTCTGAACTGAAAACGTGGCTAGGGTCTCCTGGGGCAAGGATTATAAGGGCGAAAGTAGCTGGTATTCAGTTTTCGCCCCCCCTCCCCCTCCGAGGTTTTCATTTCATTTTCCTCCTGCGGCCTACCCTGAAAGGTGCCGGATCAGCCGCACACTCTTATCGATTCCCCCATTACGCCCCCTCCACCCCCATCCCCGCCCCACCCACACCCGGCGCTTTAGGCCAGACATGATGCCCCTATTTTCAGCCTTCTCAGACAACTAAGCCGTGCGTCTTTCCAAGCTTTTGCTCCTTTTCTGTCGCTCCAATCTTCTACATTCCAGAAAGCTGATAGGACAAACCCATCTGTTGCTGAAGCAAGAGGTCCTGGATCTGCTGCTGGGAGAGTGAGGCGGTGAGCTTGCGAGCCAGCTCTTCTGGCGTCCCGGAGTCCAGCATTCCCGTCTCTGCCAATTCATTCTGGAGTTGCACGGGCGAAGAGTTCCAGTTAGATGTGAACCGAAGCCCGGGGACAGAGCCTCGGATGAAAAAGCGCGCTCCCTTGAGACAAGCTCAAAGGATTGCCACCACATGGCTGGCTGTGGCTGGGCTGAGTGCAGTGTCCCCTGCTGCTAATGCCTCCCACTTGCACTGCCCATGTACATCCCCTCACCCCTCCCCTTCCATGATCAAACAAACATCCTCCCCGCATCAGACGCCTGTGCATGAGTACCTTCTTCACCATCTCAGCTTCTATACATCTCTATTCACAAGCCTTTCCAACCGTCCTCTCTTAGGCATCGTCGTTTTTCTATTGACCTGCGGTTCAAACAATGGAAATGCGCTAGCAAACCTTCCTAATCTAAGCCGATAGAAACTAAGCCGTAAAAAGCAAAGGGAGGCTTACCCGGTTGGAGGGCGTCCATTTGGGGCTGGCCTGATGGACAGTTGAGGCGGGAGGGGAGATTGGGGCCTGGCCTCGTGGACCCCAGCGAGGTCGCCTGCCCTTGCCCTCCACCCACCAACCCGCCCCACACCTTCCTGCTTCAGGCACCCTCCCCCGCCTTCCATTCTCCCTTCAACTGCGCACTTACTCCCGCCCAGCCCGCCAGCCACTTTGTTTATGTCTGCTGGGGCTGGTGGCGCAATGCCGCATTCTTCTCTCTACTTTGCTTTATGGTGGAAGTTTAAAACTGGATATTGTGCAGTTCTTATGCTTCGCGGTTGTTGCATAGGCGTCAATCTGTCGCAGCTTTTTAGCTTTAGCTCCTCACTTGGGACTCAATCTCAGATTGCGATCAGCATGAGCACACAATCAGCCATATTCGCTCATTCTCTCATTTTCAGCGAAAGCCTGAACCAACTGTTGCTCTATTGGGGGCCAATGACGCAAGTGAGCCAGCAGGGAGGAATGGCAGTGACGCCGCCGCGTACGCTGGGCAAGATGCGCCCATTGGGCAACCCCATGCTCTGCAAGGTTCATCCTGAACTCTTCATCCTCCGTAGAGCAGGTGAAGAAGGGAATGGAGTGAATTGCAGCTGTGCTCAGAGCCGCAGGTGGGTCTGAAGCGGCTGGACTGTGAGCACGAGTTCTGTCTGGACTGCCTGCAGGCCCGCTGCTCCCTCAGCGACGTGAAGGTGCTGTCGTGCCCCGCCTGCGGCCTCCCCAGCCAGGTCATCGCCGCCGTCGACCAGCCCGCCTCCCTCGACCACCTCCCCACCCGCTACTACGGCTACGTCCACTGCCAGGTCAAGGAGTGCGGACGCCGACGTCGCGTCGATCGCGTCAGGTCTCTCCCCCTTCTTCCACCTCCTCCTGGCGGTGAATGCGGGAAGAGTTGAGCTGGTGCCTGGACTGTCGGGCGCTGATCTGCAAGTCCTGCGACTGGGAGGACTGGCACCAGGACCAGGGACATCGAAGCAAGCCGTTCCACTCTCTGGACGCCGTCAAGGAGGCCGCCGCCACCATTCGCGTTCTCTCCACCCCTCTTTCCTCTCATCAGCTATCCAACACCAAAGCCCGTTTCTAGGCCAGCCACCGCGCAGAGATCGTGAAATCCGTGGACACCTTCTGCATCCGTCTCCGCCAAGCCCTGCTCAACACGCTCGGCTCGCAGGAGGTAAGCCAGCGGGCGTGTCTGGGGACGAAGGAGGGTGGAATGAAATTGCCAGACGCCAATCCTGCAAGCCCTTCGCCAGGCCTTTCGTCTGGAAGCCTTCCCGGAGGCTGCCCGTCTGGATCGCGTTCAGGCACACAGCGTCGCCTATGAGGTCTTTGCTCTCTTCTATTCTCCTTTCTTTCGCCCCCAATGTCCAATGCCTTGCAGGCGTTGGGGATGATGAACGTGGCGGCGCCGCCCATGCAACTGGGCCCCATCCACTTCCCCATGGACCCGGAGACCGTCGGCCGCATGCTCCTCTCCGGCCCCGTCCTTCTCGTTCCCTCTTTTTACTCCCTTCCAGAGCCTAGTCTAATGAAAGCTGATGTTGCAGCCGATGGCGTCAGCGCCGATGATGCCGCCGGCGATGTCGTTGGTGAGTCTCGGCTCCGCTCGACCCACCCCGCCCACCCCGCTTCGCCCCTACCAGCCCCTGGTCCCCGAGGAGACCGCCTACACTCCCCTCCGACCCATTCGCCCAGTTACCTTCCTTTCAGGCTTTAGCCGGCTAAACTGAGGAAAGTTTGAGATGCATGAGCCAGAAGCAGAGTTCCCGCGGCCTTCTTCAGCCCCGCCCATGGAGGTGCCCACGCCCATGTCTTTCAATGTGAAGAAGGAGGAGCCGGAGGGGGATGAGGAGGAGGAGGACATTCCCGCCCCTCTTCCCCCTCCAACCCCTGTCGCACCTCCACCACCTCTCCCACCTCCACCTCCTCCTCAGCGCCAGCATGAAACCGTCAACCTCGACGACGACGACGACGACGAGGATGTTGATGATGAAGTTGCGGAGCAGCTGCCCCCTCGTCAGCCTAGTCCCTCGCCCTCCCCGCCGCCGGCCAAGAAAGCTCGCCCTGAGGTCCCCGAGGAAGAAGAGCCCAAGAACCCCACCAGCCCCCGCCGCTCCGAGATGGACGCTCTTGCCGTCGCCCCTCTCCCACCTCTCCTCACCCAACCTCTTCCTCCGCCTCTCCGCCAGCCCAGCCTGGACGACAGCCAGGGCCTGGAGTGCATGGAGAGCGAGGACGCCGTCACCCCCAAACCTCGCCTCCTCCCCAAGCCCAGTCCAGCCCCAGAGGAAGAGGCCAAAGTCTGCGCCACACCACCGCCCAGACCTGTCCTCATTCAGCCGCCTGTCCAGCTTCAACCGCCTACCCAGCAGCTTCAGGCCAAGCCGGTGGCCGAGCAGCCGCGTCCCAGATCGCCCAAGGCCCCTGCCCCACTACAGCCGGCTCAGGAGTCTAGGCAGCCGCTGCCCACGGTGAAGTCGGAGCCCTTGGACGCCCCGGATGAGCCGGCGCCGTCGCGCTTGGAGAAGAAGCCAGTGATCGAGGAGGTGACCCTGGACGACGACGACCCGCCCATCACCTGGCCCAAGGCCGAGCCTCTCGACGAGCCCCATCCAGAGCCCCTCCAGCCCCTCAAGCCTGCCCCCCAGCCCCCTCCACCTACGCCTCAGCCTCCCCAGCAGACCACTCCAGCGCCTCAGTCTGAGCCTGGTTCCCATCTCCTTTCCTCACCCTTCCCTCCTCACTCTGTCCAACCTCTTCAGCTCTCGTCTCCGCGGCCGTACTGGAAGAGCAGCTGGCCCAGCCGGGCCCGAAGCCGGGCACTCCGGCGGCCTTCATGGTACCCAGCCTGCCCCCCACCCCTCTCCAGCCCCCTGCCACCCCCGTGGAGGCCGTGGAGCCCCCGGAGGCCAAGCCTGCCGCCCTCCCCCAGAAGTCCCAGTCCCCGCCTCCCCCGCCTCCACCCCAGCAGCCTTCCCCGGCCAAGGCCGCCCCACCCCCGCCCGTCTCCGCCTCCACCACCCTCGCCCCCGCTCTCCAGCCCCTCAAGATGGAGTCCGAGGTTACATTCATTACTTTTTATTTCTCCCTCTTTTGATGCCAAGAAGGAAGGAACAGGAGGAAGACATGAAGCCAAATGGAGAGGCACCCCCGGCCTCGGTGGAGTCCACGATCTCGGAGGCGGACGCCGTCCTGCATCGCCTGAACCCCAGCCTTCCCGAGCACGCCTCGCCCGACGCCCCTGCCCCTCCCCAGGCCTCCACAAGCAGCGCTCCGGCGGCCAGAGGCCAGGAATCGGCGTCGAAGGGACGCTCGGCGAAGAAGTCGGGCAGCAGCCGACCTCGTCTCGTCACCCGCCCCTGCTCCCTCTGCTCCGAAGGCGCACCGCCCCTCAACACCGCCGACTGGAAGAACCACGTCAGCCAGGTCACTTTCTCTTTGCCCCTCTTATATCCTCTCCAACCTCTCCTCGTTTGAAGGCTCACCTGAAGAAGCCACTGTGGCGGTGCGGCAGCTGCGGCTTCAACAGCAGCGAGTACGAAGGCTCCCGCATCCGCTACCACATCAGCCTCAACCACGCCACCGGAGCCTCCGTTTCATTCACCTCCACACCATCTTACCCTCCAACTACTCTACCTCTTTTTGAGAACCCAAACGAGCAGCTGGCCCAGCTGCTGGAGGACCTTCGGGCCCCGCTGGAGTCCGAGCTGGACAGCCTCGTCCACGACTGCTTCGGTGCTCCTCCTGAGCCCAAGGTTCCCTAATCTCCTCTTCCCCTCCTTCCTCCTCCAATCCCTCCTCTCCTAGAAAGCCCTCCGGCGTCCCGGGACTCCCAGCCGGCCCGCCTCCGCCGCCAAAGGCCTGCTGGAGAAGTACAAGGCCCTCAAGGCCCCCACCACGCCCCACCGACAGCCCGCCTGGCTGGCCGCCGCCCGAGCTCAGCAGCACTCCGCCACTCCGCCCCCAGCCACAGCTTCCATCACCGCTAGTCTCACCGGAGCTACGCCCACCAACGCCTCCAATCGACCCTCCGGCGCCAGCTCCGCCTCAGCACGACGTCCACCCTCCCTTGCTCGCCTACCGCCCCAGGGACGCCGCTCCGCCCTTGCCAACTATCCCGAATGACTGCCTTGCTTACGGCCATCAGATGCCACTGTGATATCATTTCTACGTCTACTTGTTGTGACAGATTCATGGACTGTTGTTGGCGAACAGTTGAAGGCCTTTGGACATTATTCTTCTACAGCGGCAAGAAAACTAATATGAAAGGGCAAAAAAATGACTTAATGACTAGAAGACATTATTTTTTGTAGAGCTAAATGCCAGCCAGTGCCGACAAAGCCATGACTGCCGTGCTATTTTGCAGAAATTTTGCAAATAAGCGAATAAAAAATTTAAGATTTTTGAGATATCTCATATCGTTCATACTATTCGTGGGTTGTTGCGTAATGAAATTTTTTTTTTTTTTTGTTTTTTTTTTTTTTTGGGTGGTTTTTTTTTTTTTTTTTGTTTTTTGTTTTTTTTTTTTTTTTTTGTTTTTTTTTTTTTTTTTTTTGGGTTTTTTTTTTGGTTTTTTTTTTACCAACTTTAGAGTAAGCTTTGCGTAAGGTTTGAAGTGTAAATGCAGAAGAAGCAATTATTGCCTGTTGCAGTCTAATGATTAATGATATCTAACTATTGCCTAATAATTTTATCAGTCCCTACTCTATCATCCTAGTTCTTTCTTTCTTTTATTCACCGTAATTGACGGGAGAAAAACAGAATGACGTCAAGGTGTTCTGAATGATGGGGACAGTGAAATGCGGCAGTAAAGGGTCATTAGGTGGGTGGGTCACTGTCGAGAAGCTCCCCGACAGCAACCAGGAAGGGGCCTCGCCGACCGCCCGCGACTCCAGCAGCTAAGCTCCTCCACCAACCCTCCACCCGTCCCGCCCACAGCTCCTGCATGTTCTGATGCATGTTAGCTGTTGTTGCAGACTAAACAATGGGAGCAGTGCAGTGTTACTGCTAACGCTTGAAGGATGCTGCGGGACTATTCAGATGAGCCATAGTTCACTGCACTGGGACAATCAGTGAGACAGGCCCCGCAGTGAGAAGTGGTGGTTTCCTCGCAGGTTTGATTGAATGAAGGGGAAAAATATTGGGCAGCCGTGTAATACCTCCTGCTCTCTTGCTGAAGGTACCTCTCCAGGGACAACTCGCTTCATGCACATTTGGAAACATTTGTACACAAGCAGCAGATCTGCTACCAGGCTAGTTAAATTGAAGTATTTTAACAATAAGGTCAGATGGTCATAAAACCAACTCAAGTCTAGTGGAAAGGCAGCAGTGGCACAATTAATTAACGGTTGAAGCTTGATTTGTGACTTGGGCTGGAGTCTGAAGGGCGTGGACAGATTGAGAATATCCAGAATATCTGTATCCATATACCATAAAGTTTATAGTTATGTTCTTTGTACTATTAGTTATGTACTATCGAATACGAAACAGAAACACTTGGCAACCTGGCTATGTTACATGCTTTTTATTGCCGCTGGCCTTGCTTTTATTGATTCGTAATTTGGCCAATAAGTTTTGAGCTGTGAAAAGAATAAACATGGATGGAACAACACAGTTGACGACATAATGAAATGACCTTGTATTCTCTACATTTACCCTAATTGATTCGTAAATTAATCCTGCACAATTGTTTGCTCAAACTTCGTTTCCAAACTATCTAAGTGGCAAACTGGCGGCAAAAAACTTCCGCCTTTAGCAACTGTTCGTTGGGGATGGGGTAGAGCTATTCTCTTGGCGGGGGCGGGGACAGGAGGCTCTAATGAATGCGACGCTTTATGACTAGGCTTTGGAGGGTATGGAGGGAGGGAAGGCGCACTCCCTGCTGCCAGTTAGTTCATCCGCGCCCTACGCGTTTACACAAGGCCGGGCGGGGAGTAGATGAATTGCTGCCGCGACTCTCCACTTCCAGCGCCCCTTTTTCTGCCTTCCCCTCATCCTCCTCTGCTTCCTCATCCTCCTCCACTTCCTCGTCCTCCTCCACTTCCTTCGCCTAATCAGCTTCATCCTCCCCGCTCAAGGCAGCGGGGCAGCTGTCCATAAGAGCATGCCGTTCGTCAAGTGGCCTCCGCTCCTTCCTTTCACGTGAGGCTTCGCTTCGAGGAGGCCTGCCTCAAAAATGCCCGCCGCGTGCCTGTCGTCTCCTTTCTTCCGGGTGCCTCTTAGACGGGAGGGAGCCTTTTCAAACCGCCTCATTTTGACATACCAGCTGAAGAGGAGCTGGCGTGCGCTGAAAAGAGACGAGGCGGGCATGGGAGCGGCTTTGGCCTTCACAATTTCGCACATGGAGCCTTTTTCTCTCCCCCTCTTTCCATTTCAGACCTTGGCAAAGCGCCCCGCTTTTCCCAGGATAGGCCGCAAACAAGCTGATTAGGCTTTCTTGAGAGCTGTTTTCTGTTTTCCAGCAAGCTGGATAGTACTCACGGCTAGTGACCAAGAAAGGGCTTCCTCAAGCCTTTTCTTCTGGAAAAGATTTGACGTCGACTTTTTCAAAGGTTTCAAGGGATTTCGGGAAGGGTTTAGAGGAAAAAGGGATTACTATGAAAGGACAAGGTAAGGGATGGAAGGGGGGGAGCGGGTAAGGCAACTCTCAGCGATTAGTCTGTCTCTCCATCCGTCTTCTGTCAACTCAGCTCCGCATCGCTTTCCCCACCGCTCCCTCATCGGACAAGGCCTACGCTCGTCCCTCTAGTTCTTCTTGTTTCCAGGACGTTCGTACTTTCCCCACGGATGGACGCAGAAGGCCCCGATTTATGCATTGCTCCTATCAACGTTCTCCCAGTAGCCAGGCGGAACGGCGGCTAATCTGGCATGCGTGCAAGATTGATGTCTGTATTGCTAGGCGTACGCTGACCTAATCAGAAACCACCCCCTTTATGTTCTACCGCGAATCAACTCCCTCTGGCGAAGATCCAGCCCTCTCACATTCTTCCACGATTTATTTAAGCAGTGAAAGGACAGGATTCCTTTGGGAGTCATTTAATTGTCACTCTTGCGCATCTGAATGGTGCAAGGCATTTGTAATATTGTTAAAGAACATTGTAAGCTAACTTTTGAGTCAACTTGGGTAACTCAATTTTTCCTTTAATTAATTCATATTTATTAATATGCATGGTGATCTCGCGTTTGCCCCGAAGCGATAGTCGTATTTCCCTGCTCCCTTGCTTCAAGAGTGGCTGCTGCAGTGTGTAAACATGGGCCGCCTATCACCCGCCACTCGAGGCAGCATCTCCTTCTTGAAGCCCCTTGCAAAAACTGCAACTACATAAGCTGCCAGAAGGAGGAAGTGGATTTGGCGGTCTGCCAAATAGACTGCGCCGTAGGCCTCCCAGGGGCAATTATGAGCCCCTCCCAGCTCTTCTGTTCCTCTTTTTTCCGCCTGCCTTGAATTGGGCCATTTAAATTTGCACGAGGATGGGTGGCGCGTTTTCGCGAAGCTCGGTGGCCGGGGGAGAGAATCGTAAATTGAGGCGGCCTGTCTTTCCTTCCTCCCCCCAGAGCCCTCCAAGCTGTCGAAATCCGAGGCGCCGAAGCCATTTTTCCCGGCTTCAGCTTTTGTGTCTTTTCGTGAGAAAGCTGAACACTTTTTGCGCGAGAAGAAAGAAAAAGAAAGAAAAATAAAAAGGAGCGCACAAAATTGTGATATTATGAGCAGATAAAATTGTAGGCTTCGAGCAAAGAAAAACAGTGCAATTAAATTGCATATTTATGTTCATTTTTTATCAAATATTATTACGCTTCTTCTTTTCGCTTTTTTAGGCTCTTTGTGTTGTGTTAGCTTTGTTGGTGAATGAATAGAGAGATTGATAATTGATAGCTGAATAGGCTGAAAGGATGAAGGCTCGAGAGACGGTGCACAATTTACTATGGGTCGGTGTCTTCGCCTACCTTGGCGTCGGGGTTCGAGTGGCGCTTGCTGCCCTGGCCGATCTTCATCCCTTTCTAAAGGCTCGTCTGCTTTTCCATCGGATAGATGGATGAATATTGATGTGGTTGAGGAGCTTGGATCCGGCTACTTTCTGCCCAACATTGCCGGCTGCTTCGTCATGGGCTTCCTGGCTGCGCTTCAGCCCGACTTCCACGGCTTCAAGCACGCTTTCATCGGTTCTTTTTTACCCCTACCACTGATCCTAAAATTCAATTGAGTCGGTCAGCCATACTAAATTGCCAGTTAATCAGGAACTGCATTCCATCATGAAAGCAGGTATATTGACTGGTTTCTGTGGCTGCTGCACGACGTTTGCGACGTGGAATGCGGAGGCTGCAAAAGAGCTGGCGAGAGGTGAGCCAGTTCACTGGCTCCTACACCTTGGCCTCACCTTCGCCACCTCTTTCATGGGTCTGCTCCCCCCTTCCTGCTTCCTCTAAGGATGCCCAATGTGCTGGAATCTTCAGCGGTGCGTGGCGGGAAGCACCTGGGCCAAGGCCTCAAGTCCGTGCTGCCAGTCAAATGTCTTCGTCAAGCGCCCACGCCTGTTCCCACATCTGAGGAAGGCGTCCCAGGTCAGCGTTAAGCGTTTACTTGTTTTAAATCATAACATGTACTGTTGATAGGGGGGGGGTGGGGGGTGGTGGTTGGTGGGGGGTTTTTTCTTGTTATATTTGGTTTTTGTTTTTTCGTTGTTTTTTGTTGAGGTGCTGCGTGGTGCGTCTTTTTGGTGTGTTTTTTTTTTTTTTTTTTTTTTTTTTTATGATCTTTCTGTTTTTTGTTTTTTTTGTTTTGGAGTTTTTGGGTGGTTTTTTATTTTTATTTTTTATTTTTTTATTTTTTTTTTTTTCCCGTTTTTTATGGAATGGGCAAATTTGATGTGTTAGGAATGGGAATGGAATTTTTTTTTATAGTGGAATGGGCAAATTTTTACGCGTAGCAGCCAGAATTTTTTTAGTGTGTCAAAAAGCGATAAAGTTGTGATAAACGATGCGATGAACTGTGTTGCGAGCGAAAATTCTGAAAGAAAGTTGGTACCCCACTTTATGTTTAAACTTGCTTGAATTTATTTCATTATTTTGAAATTTGATTCCTTTTTTTAAGTTATAAAACTAAACAGCTTGATTCAGTCTTATGATCGCAATTAGAAAAAGCATGAAATAGATAAGCATAATTGTTTTGCCCATGTTGTAACGGCATTTTTTGCAATTTGAGGACGGAGAAAAGGTGGTGAATAAATAAGTAGATGGGTTTTGAGCGGAAGAGCCGCACCTGCGAACGCTGCCGCTGAGCGGGCTCTTTCTGGCCGCCACAGGGCTGGTCTGGGCCTTGGCGCTGGGCCTCCCCACCGACTCCGTCGTCCGCCCCGCCTTCGTAGCCATGGCCTTTGCCCCCTTCGGAGCCTGTCTTCGGTTGCCTCTCTTGCCTAGCTCGCAGTGGACCCTTGCCCCTCTTTCAGGTTCGCACTGGCCCAGAAGAACCCGGCCTACCCTCGCTTCCCACTTTTCACCTTCCTGCCGAACGTGCTGGGGACGGTGGCCAACATCTTCATCGCCATGATCCTCAACTCTTCCTCCAAAGCCAGCCCTCCAAACCTCAAACTCTGGCTCGGCAAAGGAGTTCCCTCCTCAAATCAAGCCAGCGGGGGAGGCTTTAGAGGGAGCGGGTTTGGCAGTTGTCGACTGGTGGCATGGGCAGCTTGTCAACGGTGTCCACGTTCGTGAACGAGATCGACAAGATGTCCAGCGTGGAGGATCTCTTGGTCTGGGCCCATCTTTACGGCGCGGGCTCCGTCCTGGTGGCGCAGCTCCTAGCCGTTCCCTTCGCAGGCATTTGGGTAGCTACAGGCGGCCGCATCTGATACCTCGTTCTAGTCTCATGCCCTTCCTCTGATTGGCTGTAGCCCTGTGGTCCTTCTACCTCCGAGCGAATGCCTCCCTGCCCATGCAAATCATCCCCTCAGCACCCGGTCATCCTCAGTTTTCATCCTCATGTACTGGCGAGACGATCTTCTCATTGTTGCTCTTCTTCCTTCATTTCATCCGCAGTTTGGTATAGATCGTGCTGTGTCTCCTTTACTAAATCTACAAGGGACTGGAAAATGACGCCATGAAAAAAATCCATGATGCCATAGAGGAGGAGCAAGGAAGCAGATCAAATGCGCGCCAAAAGAGAGGTCCAGCCGGTAAAAGTGCGCATGGCAATGGACAGCCCCAGAGGCATTGTCCCCACTGGCTGGAGGAAGGCTGTCTCATTCTTTGCACCTGATCCACCCTCAGACCAAACATTGGCAACCCCACTCTTCACCTTCACTCCACCTCGCCCCCTTTTACGGCCTTGTGTTGACGGGGGACCCGCGTGATGGGTGGTGGTTCTTATCAGTGACATCAGATACATCACCCCTTCTTTCCCTTCCCGCCCCCGGACGAACTGCATGCTGCCGCAAAGTTTGCAGCGGATGGCGTAGCAGTAGAGATGTTCACGTTCAGCAGCGTGAGTAGGCTGTTGAACAATGTGCGGGAGTTCTACAACGAGATCAACTCCGCCACCCTCACCGGCGCCATCGACGTCGTCGCCGTGGAGGGACCCGATGGTCCACATTCTCAGCCTCCTCTCCACTCTCCTCCAATCTTCTCCCCCTTCAGGCCAGCTGCAAGCGTCTCCCTTTCACGTCCGCTTCGGCAAAGGCTCCGTGCTCCACTCCCGGGAAAAGATCGTGGATATCGAGGTCAACGAGGTCCCAGTCTCCATCAAGGTCCCCCCTCAGCCCAGCCGGCCATTGAAAGAGTGAGTGAAGCTGGCCTCAGATGAAGCTGGGTGAGGGCGGCGAGGCATTCTTCGTGGACGAGATCGAGGACGTGGAGTACGTGGAGCTGCCGGCCCACCTGACGACCTCGCCGATCCCCAGCAGTGCGGGGGTGATGCGCTCCGGGGTGCGGGCCCTTCGCCAGGCCGCCGCCGCCGTGGAGGAGGAGGGGAGCGAAGAGCTGCTCCTGGTGGCCCGCTCAGCGGACGAGGCTGTCTGGCCGGTCAGCAGCAACGGCCTGCGCAGCTCTGCCCAGCAGGAGGAGGCCCAGCACCAGCGTCGGAGGAAGCGCGCCAAGGCCCTGCGTGAGGAGGCCCAAGCCCGCCGGCGCAAGGCCGCCACCTCCTGTCGCCAGCGCAGCAACTCCTGGACTGCCCCCGGCTTCTTTCCCCTTTCCGGTTCACTCCACCCTTCCCTCTCAGACCTTCACTACTCCAGAGCATCTGATGGGAGCTGCAGAGCCGGCGAAACGGAAAACGTCGGTCTGGGTGGGCCTTCCGGAGCAGCCGACGCCGAAGCGTCGCACTCGGCAGAAGAAGCGGTTGCCTGATTGTTGGCGGGAAAGGGGGCTGGAAGGAGGTATGAGGAATTAGGAGCAAGACGAGTTTCTTGGCTGCGCCGGAGGCGGAGAAGCGAGAGAGTCGGGCTGACACGGGGGCCATCTTCCAGTTTGACGAGGAGGACGAGGAGGAGGAGCCGACAGGACCCTCCAAGCCCCTCCATTCTGACGCGGATGGCGAGACTCAGGATGAGGACGAAGTGGCTAAGGTTTGACCTACATTCTTCTGCCACTGCATGTCTTCTGCCCTGTCTTCTCGCATGCTGTCTCATTGGCATCCATCGCAACAGTTTCCCCTATGACTATCAGTAGGAGAAGGACTTGAAGGTGGCCTTGGTGCAACGCCAGACCACAGTCTTCTCCACTGCCTCTGACCATTCAGATGTTATTTCTATGCCTATTCTATCTACTTCAATCGCTCTCCTCGTAGTACTGATCTGTCTCAACTTAGCACAATGTATTGCTCAGCTAAGCATAACTGTTTCTAGGAGGAATATGGGAGGAGCATGGGGATTCCGATGAGCCAAGCTAAGCACTCGGACTCCTTCAGCCTTCCCACTGCCACCGCTCTGCCCAATCTGGTGGAAGAATTGCTGGAGCATCGCCCTGCCGATCTCGTCAAGGGCTTCCATCCCTTCAGCGACACTGACCTTACACCACCCCACAGGTCTCCTCCACCACCCCTCCCCCCTCCTCCAGACATAGAGAGGCATTGGAGTCGCTCTGGGAGCCAGGAGCGAAAGCGCTCCGGCATGGGGCGTCCGCGGGCGGCCACGGCCACCTCGGACTCGGAGCTGGAGCGAATCGGGGCCAACGCCCGGGCGCAGCTGAAGCTGGAGCTGCTGGAGGCCGCGGCGGCCGTGGAGCCGGTGCTGGAGACGGAGTGGCGCTGGGGCCAGCTCCCCGACGCCACCCCCACCAACGACCACCCCAACAACTCCTCCTCCACCGCCACCCCCGCCGCCTCCCCCGACCTACGCAGCCCCCCCAAGCCCGCCTCCCCCAATGCGGATGAGGAGGGCAATGGGAAACCCGCCTGGGGCTTCTCCTCCATGCTCGGCCTCGGCCATTTCATGCGACAGACCAAGAAGGTCGCCTCATTCCAGCTCAGTTGAGGTTGAAAGAGGCAGAATGGTTGAGGTACGGCACCAGCCGGAGTCGGAAGGAATCTATCTGGAGGAGCTGATGGAGAAGGAGGCCATCGATCCCCAGCTGGCCGCCCTCTACTTCCCTAAAAGCCGCCGCCTCAGCAAGGACGCCTCCAACAGCAACCACTCTTCTCCCACCGTCGTACCAGACCAGATATCCCGAGATGAGGTCCTCCCCCTACTTCGCCCTCCATCTTCTGCAACTGTCTCTCAGGAGGGCTCCACATCGCGCGATGATGTGACGCAGTCGGAGGCGGAGGAGGAGCAGAGAGCTTCCCCGCCTGCCGGCGACCAGGGCTACAGCAGCAGCCCCGGCTCAGATCGCGGCCTCCACCGTGCCCTCTTCGACTCCGCCCGCATCAAGTGCCCCCCAGCCATCTCCCTACCCTCTTCTGCCTACCCTCACTTGGCAGCCATGACTGCAGTGAGCTGGTGGCGGACTTTGCGCTGTCGCAGTGCGGCTGTCTGGTCTCCGCCGAGGAGGAGGAGAGTGTGCGTCGTTTCTACGCCGCTCGCATCAGCTACGAGACCATGAACAACCGCCCTGAGCTACTCTTCGATCCCAAACTTGTGGTCCTTTCCCTCCCCTTCCCAGCCTTCCCTAGCCACTTTCCAACTGCGCCATGGGCACAGGTGCGAATGAAGGGCAAGTACTACAGCGGGCGCGTGGCCGTGCCCATGCTGGTCTCCATGCTCGCCTTCAACAAGTCCCTCAGTGAGGTAGCACCGCCCTCTTTTGCCTCTAACAAGGCCAAACAAGGCCGCCTACCCTCAGAGTGCTCTGGCCTCTCTACGCTCGCAGGAGGAGGAGGCCGTGGAGCGGAAGCAGTCCGACGACGTGAGCCCCAACGCCTCCTCTTCCCTCCTGGCGCCCCCTGCCCAGTCACTCCGGGAGGCCTCAACCCCGCCGCCAACCACCACCACCACGCATCCAACTCCGCCCACAGCCACAACCCCACCGCCCGTCAGTCCGCGCAAGACCAGCTGGTTCTACTGGTCCAGGTAGGCCTTCTGAGGGGTTGAAAGGTGGAAGAGGGCAAGAGAGTGTGTCTGAAGGCCGAGCACGACGGAGCCGAGGACGGAGACGCTGGACATACCCACCGCCGCCACAACGCCCAACCTACTCGCTGCTGATGCCCCATTCTCATCATCGTTCTTTTTCTCCCTCTGCATGCACCCGGAGCGTAATGAATGTACAACTGAGGCTTTGATTGGAGGAACAGCTACGACGGGAGTCGGGAGGATCTATCGGAGCAGAGACACTACAAGAAGGTAGCTACCATTGAGGTCATCGTCTGGCTAAAACATGTCGTAATCAGAGCCTCCGTCTGACCAGCGATCAGCTGAAAAGCCTCGGCCTCAAGCAGGGCCAGAACGACATCAAATTCAGCGTCACTACTCGCATGCAGGTAGGCCCTTTCAGTTCCTTCTTCCATCTTTTCTGTCGTCCAGCCCTGCTGCTAGTGTGAGAGCAAACAGGGTGTGTGCAGGGTACAGCCTGGTGCACGTGCCACCTGTACCTGTGGCAGTGGGACGATCGGATAGTGATCAGCGACATCGACGGTACGATCACGAAGTCGGACGTGATGGGCCAGCTGCTGCCGATGATCGGGGCCCAGTGGGCGCAGGCGGGCGTGGCCAAGCTCTACAACGCCATCGTCGGCAACGGCTACAAGATCTGCTACCTCTCCGCCCGGGCCATCGGACAGGCGGCCATGACGAAGGGCTACCTCAACTACGTCCGCCAGGACCAGTTCAGCCTACCCGGCGGACCCCTCCTCCTCAGCCCCTCCTCCCTTCTAGCCGCCTTCCACCGGGAGGTCATCGAGAAACGCCCCGAGGACTTCAAGATCGCCGCCCTCAACGACATCATCGCCCTCTTCCCCCCCTACGTCAACCCTTTCTACGCTGGATTCGGCAACAAAATCAACGTCCTTCCCTTCATCCACTCTCTTCCTAATCACTACTTCTTCTTCCCTTCAGGATGTTTGGGCTTATCAAGCGGCCAAAGTCCCCAACTCCAAGATCTTTACCATCAATCATCTGGGTGAGCTGCGCCACGAACTCGTCAAAGGCATGACCACAAGGTGCTCAGGACATGGCTTTCCAATATTCGCCTGGCAGTATATTGGTTGTCTCTTTGTCAGCTATCTGGAGATGAACGACCAGTTTGTGGACCTCTACTTCCCGGCTTTGCGTCGCAAATCCTTGGAGCAGATGAGGAAAGAGGCCAAAGATGGTTCACTTAGTTCTACAGTCAGAGACTCTTTTCACAAGAAGCAGAGTGGGTAGCTGCAGATGCGACGCAGGACGCAACGGTGGCCTCGCCATGCTCCATCCTCCAATCGAAAGAGCCGATATTGGGCAGCCAAGGCCTCCTCCACCCGCCCGACATGCTAGCCTCCTCCTTCTCCAATCCCGAGCAATTCAGGTTCTGCCATACTTTCCAATCAACTATTCTCTTTCTTTCTAAAAACCCTCAAATTCTTTATCTTGAACAATACTTTCAATATTTTGAGTAAAAAAACAAACCTACAAAAATAAACTAAAAATATAATTGGCGGATTTTATTTTCAGTGGCTATACATTTTGGCGACAAGCAATGCAAGCGGATACGGAACTCCGTCATTTCCCACCGCCTAAGCCTAATCGCCCATCCGCCAAGGGGACGCCTGAGCCTGAAGCAAAGTAGCGCCTATTCTTAGCCCAGACCCCTTCCAATAAAGACCCTATTTTCTTGCAGGAAAGCAGACGCTGATTCCACTCAGGCCCAGGAAAAGCATTGAGATACTATTCGATATCTATGCCAGTTCAATATCAGAGCAAAACATGGATGATGGAGCACTGCCTTCTGTGAGGCAGGTCATCTTGGCTGCCACTTTTGTCCAATGCCGATGTGGTGAGAATTACAGGCCTGCAAGTTTGTTGTCCTATTTTTGTCAGGAGCTGTCTGATTTGCCACATATTTGCTTCCATTCGTCACTATAGTTGAATGTGCCACAAAATGGTCTATTATTGCTCAGATAGCTAATGATTCCAGAAATTTTGTGATGTCTGGTTTCATTCTTCACTTGCTGATTTCTTTTCAATGTTTTTTTGGAAAAACGCGTAAAAGCTCTATTTTACAATATCTGACAGCATAAAAGAGGTTAACTGGAAAAACTCGGTGCTGACAATTTGCTGAATTAATTGGCCAATCTTGGCCGATGACAATTCAAAGAAAAAGAAAGAATGGAGGAAGAGAGAAAGAGCAGAAATTAGGATGAATAAGCAGTGTATTGGGAAGTGCGGCAGAGTGAAAGGGGTGATATAGGAGAGTGGAGAGTGGGAAGAGTCGAAGGACGAAAGGGGAACTGCCTTCTACTTTGGAAGATGGTAGGGTGGTTAGGGTTGGGAGGGTTGGAGGTGGGTGGGTGGGAGGAGAGGAGAGGAGGGGGGTGGTTGTTTGTGGGCTGAGGTGCTTGGGCGGCAGAACTTGTGGACTGGTATGGTGTTGGGCAGGAAGCGCCTGGTTTGACAGGGGCAGGCTGAGGAGGAGGCTCTGGGCAGAAGGGGAGGGGAGGAGGGAGGGAGGTGCTGTGCGCTGCTTCTGTAAGGCTGCTGGCTAGAACCTGTTCCATCCAGCAGGGGCAGAATAGGAGGAGGAGGGATGGGAAGAGGAGGGGAGGGGAAGGGGGACAAGAAGAGAGGGGGACGAAGCGCGCGTCTTCGCTCCCTAATTTTGTGCACAGCCCCCGCCGCCACGCGCTCGCTTCTGTGTTTGCTGGGCGTTCTTTATGATTGCTCGCAGATTCCAGCCAGCGCGCGCGCAACGACGGCGCAAGAAAAGGGGACACAACGCAACCCCCCTCCTCTATACCCCCACCAACACACTCTACCCCCTCCCCTCCCATCCCCCCCCACCCTCCTCACCCCTCACCACCCCCAAATGTTGTTAGACTCGTCCCAGCAGCCAGCCGCCACCAGCCTACCAAACTATACAGGACCCACGCACAGGACCCGATCTCATCTCCATTTCCTCGCCTTCCACGCTTCCATCCCTCTTCTACCCTACAAGCACCTCAAACGCCCACAGGTGACTGACCTCAACTGCACACTGCACCAAGCACCTCTGCTTCTCTCCCCTACTCACCCATTCCCTCATCCTCTCCCTGCCCCTGCCCCTTCCCCCGACCGGTCGTTCTTGATCGCTCACGTAAGCCAGCGCGCACTGGCCATCTCGTCTTGCGTAACCATCAGCCTTCCTTCCCACTCCCAATCAACCCTCCCTCCTCACCCAACCACCCCCTTTCAACTTCCCAGGTGCCCCGGCCTTCCGCCCGCCCTTCCTCGAACCATCCGCCATTCCAGCCGACTCATCCGCTCAGCCTCTCTACTGCCTGTCAGTGGGGGCCAGTCCGGTTGGAGTGCTGCCACATGCTTGCCAAGGCCGCCTATGGTGCAGGAGGAGGCGGAGGGATGGGGAGTCGATGGGAGGGCGTCAGTCGACTCAGCTGCATCTGCGGCGAGGAGCTGGAGCTGGACGAGCTGGGCGAGCACCTGGAGGTACCGCCTCCACTCTTGGGGAGGGGTAGATGAAGGAAGGAGGCTGGATTGGAGCGGGAGCATCTGGGAGCTGGGTTGGGCACGGCCTGGCGGTGCGGGGAGTGCGAGTGGGAGGGCGCCAGCCCCGCAGAGCTCTTCGGACATGCCTTCCGTAGACGACACAGTCCCGCATCCGCTTCGGCCAGCCTGCCCAGGGCTCAGCGCCTATTTGCTATCGCCAACCAGGTTTGTCTAGGACCCTCTGTCAACTGCCCAACTTGAAGGGCACAGGGCAAGGAAGGAGGAAAGGGATTGAAAGGTGTACGAGGAGAATGGACAGCCGCTGGAGGAGGAGCGGCTGGAGGAGGGAGATGGGGAGGGTGGAGGAGGCGGGGAGATGGAAGCCTCACCCAGTCCGCTCACCATGCCTCCTTCCACTGCCGGCGATTTCAATGCCTTCCCTTCCATGGTATTTTCTTTCAATTCTTCCAATTACTTTGTCCTTTTCATGAATTTTTCATTTTTTCACTTTGTCTTCCATTTTTGAGGATTATTTTAATAAATTAACTAAATTGTAATATTAAAATTTCAAAAGAGTTGGCAAAATTGTTATAGCAAACCTAATTGGAAGAATAATGTTGCAAGGTTATTTGAGCGATAATTGTGGAAAGTTTGTAGGTGGTAGCACCGCCGCCGATGTTCCCTCTACGACTGGAAATGGGAGAGCCAGAGTTGGCCACCAGTCTGATGGACATCTTCAAAACTGCTTCCCCCGACACTGTCGCTAGCCTCTTCAGGGCTGGCGAAGAGAAGTTCAAGGTCTTCTTTCCCCCCTTTTTTTCACCCTTTTTTGTTCACACACCATCTACTCTGAAAAGGCAAAGAGAATGCTTGAGGATTTGCTGCCGATGGGCGGGGTTAAAATGGAGGAGAGCAGCGCCAGCGGACTGGGCCCCGGGGGGAGTTTGGACCCCGTCTCCCTCCAAACACACCTCAACACCATCCTCCTCGCCTCACAAACCGGCGGCCTCCCTGACGCCCCCGGCGCTGCCACTCCCTCCAGCCTCGCCCACATTGACTTCCTGCGCCTCGCCAACAAGGCAGTAGCAGATGAGTATGAGTGGAGGCGAATGAATGAGAGCTGGGGCTTTAAGCTGGGGAAGCGTCGGAAGCAGGAGCGGATCAGGCGGCACCAGCCGTGGATGAACGCGGACGACAATCGCTCCAGAAGCTCCTGCGCCAAGTGCCACGGCCAGTTCCTCATCCACGATCGCAAAGGACGCCTCAACACCTCGGTCCTCTCCAACCACGCAGCCCTACACTTCCCCATTCCACCCTATAGGTACTCTCTATGCCCTCCTATTCTCTTTCAAAGTATCCATTCCAAGGCATTAGAAATTTAGATTGGTCATTGCTCGATGGCAAACATTTACGATGTTCAAAATTCATTCTAAGACTTTTTAACGGTTTCAAGTACTCACTCAAACTAAAACATTCTATGCAAGTATGAATGAGGTCCATGAGTTTATCAAGCATATGCCTTGTGCTAATGTTTTGATCATTTCGAACAAAATTATACGAGATTTATTGTTCTCTACAAACTGAACGAAACTAGAGAAACTTGTGAGAGACTGTAGAATTTTCTATTGCGTGAGCTATCCGTATTTTTTTGCGAAACTCTAAAATTGTCAACAATTTAAATTATTGAACGTCAAAGAGGATTGAAGAAGAGAGCGAGGAAGGATGTGAGAAGTTGCAGGTGCGGGAACTGCAGCTATCAGTCGGCGCGAAAGGCGAACGTGGAGAATCACATCATGCGAATACACGCACACACCGACGGCGCCATCCTTCAGGCACAGATGAACTACTCCGATGCCGAGCTTCGACGGTTGCCCCATCCTTCATCCATTCTCTCCTCTCCTCAGCACCCCCTCGCCCTTAGGCAACTGGACGAGACCATGCGACAGTGCTTCCCGCAGTTTACCAATGGCGCACGCGGTGCCGTCAGCCCTTCCCAACTCAAGGAAGCCAAGGAGGAGCCCAGTCCATCGCCCCTTCCCCAGTCGGAGGCCCTCTGATCCTCTCTCCCCATCCACCTGTCATCCTTCCACTCCTCCTTCTCTTGCCAGTCCTCACCTCTTCCTATCTGCCTCTTCGCTTTCAGGGACGCAATTTACTCTTGCCTTTACTCTGCTTCTTCCCTTCCAGCGCTACAGTCACTTTCTCAATATATGGACGACATTTATGCTGAATAAGGAGAGCCAGAGGGTCGGCAGCTGCCTGGGGGAAATATAAAGGTGAGGTGAGGTGAGAGAAGGTGAATATGAGCATAGCCTGGAAGCAGCAAGCAGTGGCAAGTAGTTCAGTTGAAACCTTGCATACAGAATGCCCAAACTAAAAGGTAGGAAGCTCTGACACTCTGTCTAGCCGATCTTCTGAGACTGCATTTGATCACTAGTCCTGGAAGTTGCTGCGCAGCTCACGTCCGTTCAGCGGCTGCGGGTCGCGCACATTCCGCGCGCAGATAGCACGCATCGGAGCCAGCTACAGCAGACACATCAGCCCTTCATCAAACCACAAGCAGAGAGAAGCGGATGGGAAACTTGAGCAGTGGAGATGGTGGTGGGGTTCTTGAAGACGGTCCAGACGACGCACTCGGAGTAGGGCGGGGTGGTGAGAGAGCCTTGGTAGGTCCAGAAGTCCTTGCAGCCTCAAATAGGAAGCTCAGAGGCCCTGAAGGGAACAGAAGAGGATAGGAGGAGACTGGGGATAAGGTCGTCCATGTCCAGGCCTGGGGAGACGGGGACGACGTCGCCCTCCTTCTTCAGCTTGGCCAGATCCTTGTTGAAGTGAGCCCATCCCTTGTTGTCCTCCTTCCTCTCCTTCAATGGCAAATTCCTTTTGGAGACGGAGCAGAGGCTGACTGCTGGGAGAGAAAAGACCTCAATGAAGATGCCGAGAACAGCGAGTCCGTCCTTGTGCTTGAGGCACTCCTCCATGCTGGGGTACTTGAGGTTGCGGTGTACGAGGTGAAGCTCGGCGGCGACGGCCTTTCCATCCACGAGGTGCTCAGAGCCATCGGTAGGTCCATGGCCCCAGTGGGAGTGGAACTGGACCAGGCGATAGGTTCCGGGCAAGTGAGCAGCTGTCAGGAACGATTTGGCATCGCTTTTCGCATCCACACGCCAGCCTGTCCCAGTATGTGTCAGTGTCACCTATAACGGCAGCCTAAATTTCTTTGGACAAAGAAAAAAGCCAATTTAAAAATCAAATTGTCAAAAACTCTTTGATTAAATTTACTAGAAGTTAAATTGATTCATTTTAAATTTGATTTCTTAAAATTTTCTTTAATTAATTTCTCTAAGAGCATGAGTTTTTTGAGTATTGATTCTTAAGTGCAATTTTTTAAATCGATTAGCGGTAAATTTTTTTGAACGAGTTTTTAAACCATAATTTTCTAAAAAATGTTTCCATCTTTTTGAAAAACCCAGTCATTGATTGACCCTTAACATATTCAAGAAAAAACTCTTTCGTGCAAAATGTCTTGCCCTGTTGAAAAAGGAAATTAGATTGACTGTCTTTGCAGCCACCACACTCAAACAAACAACTAGAATTCAAATTTGTTCAGTTATCATGACAGATTTAAAATTTGAATAGTTTTCAGTTCATGAATATCGCATGGTCAAATAGTTTTTCACCGTAAAAAAGGGAAGCGGAAAAAAGAATGTTGACAGCTTAAACCAGGTCAGAAGGTTCGTAAGCTAGGTTGAAGCTTCCGTCGCCAAGGGTGGAGTCCGTCTTTGTGATGGCGGGCTGCAGACTAACTGGACTTTGCGCCGAGTTTTCGGTTAAAAGACCCACCAAGCCCAACATTTTTGCTTTTCTTTGACCCTAAAAAAGTAATATTTGCCTCCAACAAATGAAACTGACAAACATAACAGTACTATGTACGCGTGTTCAGGCGTTTAAATTTCAGCCAAATTATGTGCAGCATTTCATGAAAACTATCGGATAATATTTTTAATGATGCGTAGAAGAGCGTTGAATTGGGTTGACAGGGCTCGTGAAAGAATGGAAGTTTACGACCAGGTTTTATGAAGCAGGTAGGCACTGCTGTGCACACATATTACCGCCAGCCCATGAGAAACTCGCCAATTCCACTCCTAGTCTTTCCGGGCAAACAATTCACGTCATTCTCGCGCACAGCCTCAAACTGCTTTCCTTCACAAATCAGCTGGTCAGGCGGAAGAGGCCAATTGGGCTGCGGTCACTCAAAGCTCGGACGACCCCTCCTGAGCCGTGTTTGCTTTAGCGTAGCGGAGGTGGAAAAAGGAGGTGAGACGAGAGAGGCTGGGGAGCAGAGGGGACTCGGCCATACGCTTAGGGGGGATGCACAGTCCCTTCTACTAGGCGCCATAGCACCGTTGGTTCTATCGATTTTCCGCCCTTTTCTCAGCGCCTTTTGGAGCCGTTAGGCCGCCTCTGGCCTCTAACTAGGTTAGCTAATTTTGAAAAAAGCCTGCCTTTCTAGAATTCCCCCGCCAACTTTTGCAAAAGCTTTTCGAAGCGCTCAGAATACGCTCTGATTTGAGCTTGATTGAGCTGAATCCTGGAGGGCAGGATGGAAATTGCAACAAAACACTGCGCGAACTTTCACAAATCAGCAGGGAGGCGAGAGATGAGTGGCCTGGGTGGCGTGGAGAGGTAGGAAGGGAGGTGAGTGGGGGGCGGGGGGATTGGTAGGCGTAAGCTTGCTAACACTTCAGCGGGCTAAAATGAGACTGAGGGGTGCGTGAGGGGGGCAGGGCAGGCTGAGAGCATTCTGGGGCGTACATATCGGCTGGCTGAGGCATAGCCTTGAAGGCTGGCCCTGCTTCGGCCAACAGGGCCTGGGCCGCTTCTTTTATAGCCGCATATGCCACAGATGAGATCATCTGTCAATTCTCTTTCTCCGCCCTAATTCGCGACGTTCACTACAGATGCTGATGCTGAGGCCTGCCACTTATTTCCCTGCCACTCCCCTACATGACAGCAGGGAGGAGCAAAGGGGGAAATTGTCACTTCCACGCCCCACTTCCCAAACAATTAGCATCAAACATCAATAAAGCGCCTGCGCTGAAACTTTAACACACAAAAAGACACAGAACGAAAATAGTTTTAACCAAATAAAAAGTTAACGTTTCGTTTCTATCAAAACTTTCATTTTTTTAAATCAAAGTGCGAATAAAAATGAATGTAAGCAAGCGTGACGTCAGAGAAGACTTTGCTCCTGATTATCACCTTCAAAAACGCCGAAAAACTCGCAGACAACTGCTTAAAAAATTCTCTAGGGAACCGTCGTTTTAAATTTCCAGTTATTTATTGTGGCGCTTGTCTGCTTGATGCAGATAATTTGCAGAAAATGTTTGGGTTTTTATCCAACTTTGATCATAAATTCTTTTGAATAGGTTGAGTGATTCATTTCACCGGGATCATGAAATCACTTCCATAGAATCGAATCGCATATTTGTCGTTTCCAAGATCCACTTTGAAGCAGCGCAAGGAGGATTAATCTGTAGCTGATGGAGAAGCGTGATATTCTTTCTCCTTCGCTCTCACGGAAGCTGCTAAAACTCCTTCTGCCGTCGAAGCTGCTGAAACAATTTATCATCATGCGGCATTTTCAATTGCCATGGAATTAAAAATGAACCGCTTCTCTGCGGAGAGGCATTTGGAGTGGTGTAGGCCTTGCCCTTCCGCTCATCAGAAGAACTGGCACTTGGTGAGCTGCGCCTAAAAAATTCCACTGCTCTATTCACATTCCAAGGCCCACCAAGTGAAGAATAAAACGGGAAAGCGGCGTCGATAGAAGCAGGGCGCGGTTGACCCAGCTTGGGAACCGGTAAGTGTCGCCTGTTCACCTCCACCACTCCTTCCTCTCCTTCAATTTCCATTCGCTCACTCAAGCTAATGGATTCAAAGAAGAGGGGTGATAAGGGGGTACCAGAGGAAAGGATGCGGTGATGATGGGAGCGGTCGAGGCTGGCAGAGGCATAGCCGGAGCTGCGGGCAGGATGGCGGGGCGAGAAGAAGCGGTTGAGGCGGGAGCTGAGGCCGGAGGTCGGAGACTCCAGGATGCGTCGACGAGCGCTCTCCAGTCTCTGTCGCGTTGCATCCAGCGTGCTCAACAACCATTCTATCTTCTATCACTCCTCTTCTTCCAGTCTTCTTTTGGAGTCCATTGGTTGGGATAAAAACATGATAGGTAAGGGTGGATAAGAAGTGGCTACTTGTAGGAGGTGGGCGTTTGCGGACGAAGGTAGCTGGATTGTGGCGGCGGTGGAGGCTGAGGAGAGCAGCGATTGGCGGAGGCCACCAAAGCACGAATGATTCCGTCCTTCTCTGCCAGCTCTTCCTCCTGCTTTCGCACCCTGCAGCGGAATCTCATTACACCTTCATTGAACTGTGGGTCGGAGTTAGCAAAACGCGAACCTAGCCTCCAGCTGAGCCATACGACTGCTCAGATGCTCTTTCCAAGGCGGCGGCGCTTCTTGGGACAGGCTTCAATGAGCAAAATATGTCAATAAGGGCTCTAAGTAAGCTGTATGATAGCAAAGAAAGAACCTTGGTTCCGGCTGGTTCTCGGCCAGAGCGAGCCTCTGATGCGCTTCCCTGAGCTGAGCCTCTCGAGCCTCCAGCTCTTCCGCCAGTCTCCGCACCGTCTCACCCTCCCCATCCGTCACCGCACCCCCTCGACCTCCTCCTGGCATCCATCTCGTACTCCTTCGGAAGCTGTGTGGAAGAAAGAGCGCAGGGCACCCCTAGGCTTCGATAGATGGAGGCTGGTGAGCTGCATCTGGAGTGCGGCCTCCCTTCGTCTGGCGGCCTCCTCCCGCTTCCTCCCTTCCGCCCTAGCCCCCTCCAGCGCTGCCTCCAGCCGCTCTGCTCGCTCTGCCGACCCCGCCGCTCGCTTCACCTCCTCGCCCAAAGCCAGCGCCTTCAACGCCGGGAGACAGTAGATGAGGGGGACGATGAGGAAGGTGTAGGTGATGAACCTTCTCCTGGGCGTTGTGGAGGGCCTTGTCGAGTATGTGTATGTGTGAGCGCTGTTCCTCCAGGGTGGCTCGCTGTGCCTCCAGCTCCAGGGCCTGCCGCTCTCGGATGCCCGCCAGCTCCGCCTTCTCCGCTCGCAGCTCCCCGAGCACTGTCTCAAAGGCAATCATTGTCTCCGTCTGTCTGGAGTTGGGAGGGGGTGGTAGGATACCTGGAAGTTGCGTAGGTGAGCCTCGTCGGCCTGGTCCAGCTCCTCCATGGAGCGGAGTTTGAGCAGAGCTACGTCCAGCTGGCTCTGCAGGCGCCGGTTGTTCTCGGACAGAGAACGCAGCTGAGCATCCAGCTGCTCCCGCATCTCAACCTCCAGTTCTTCCCTTCGCTCTTGCCTCAATCCATTTACCTGAATCACTGACACTAACAAGGGGCAGCAAAAAAGGATCCCAACCGCCGCACAAGCTCGGCGTACTCGCCCTCGATGGCCTGGTACTGGGCCTCCAGTTGGGCCAGTTTGGCGGTGCTCTGAGCAGAGGCTGCGAGCTGGGCTCTCAGCTCCTTGTTCTCCTCCGCCAACAAACCCAGCATCCGCCGCGTCACCCGCGCCTCCGTCTCACCACCAATCTGATCCCTACAATAGCCTTCCCCCTCTTCTTACACCCAACCAAGGAGCTCTACTGCTCACCCTGGGGTGGCCAGGGCAGGCTGCTGTCTCCAGCGCAGGGCGTCCTGACTGAAGCTGGGCTGGTGCTGGGGGGCGGGCTGGGCCGCTGCGGCGGGTAGATCGGGCTGTGAGGTGGAGGCAGGGGAGTGCTGCTTCCCCACAGCCTCCTCGTACTGAGCCAGCATGGACTGGATCAATCCCGGGGGAGTGGGCGGCGCTGCTCGCTGCGAAGGACCCGCAGCAGTGGAGAAGAGCGGCCGCCCGAATGGCGACACTGCTTGCACCTAAGATGACAGAAAAGACTAAGCCTAGGTGTTGGAAGGAGGCAGAGAGGATAGAGACCTTGGCATGCTCAGGGCTGGCACGACTGTGTAAGCTGCTCTGACTCCGCACCGGCGTCATGCTCATGGAGGCCGGCCGTTGGAGGCCATCCGCCCCGCCAAAACTGGCCCGGCTCCCTCCTCGCACTCCTCCTCAACCTCTATTTCTTGGACACGACACTTTTGCAGACTTCTTTTTGGGAGGCTCCAATGCGGAATCGATTTTCAGCAAACCTTTAGGGGCATAGCGACGTGGGACTTTGGCGATGGGCTCAGCCTCGCTCATGACAAAGAATAATGAGGGGGAAACCGTTGGACTGCTTGGCGGTGACTTGGCCAGGAGCGGCGTCCATGGGAGAGGCCAGAACAGCTGGAGTCCCGCCTAAGCCGGGTCGGAATGCAGCGCTGAGCCCACTCACCGTCTCTCTGCCCCTCCTGCTGGGGCAGGAATGGTCGGAATGCGCTTCTGAGGAGCTGAGGGGCCCTGCCCCCCGCTGGCCAGCACCACTCCAACGCCCTTTACAACTCTCTCTGCCTCCTCTTTACCGCACCCTCTTTTCCCTGCCCCTCCTGCCCCTGCCCCCACAGCCACCATCGCCAGAACAACATACCTATACCCGGCACTGGGCTCACACTCTGTCGCACTGCCCCCAAAAGGCCTTTCTACTACGCCTTTGTTCAGGGACAGACGTCTTAGTTCTTTTCATGCACTTCCTCTGCTGCGAAAACGGCAAACGCAAAGCCTAGCCATCAAAAAGAAGTGAGCAACTCAGGCAATGCTATTTGACAAGAGATTTGTGACTGACGTGTCTCGACTTGCGGGCAAAACATTTAGCGAATTCCATATTCCACTTTTCAAACAATAAATAAGTACAAAATTAAGGTATCCGCTTCAAACCAAAAGGCTCATTTACATATTTGTAAAATGATCAAATGCTAAATTAACAGACCATATAAGATCGAAAAATAAATATCGACAAGAAATCAGTCGATACTTGGCTAAATGTCGACTAGTTGGAGGCTGAGCGAAGGCGAGAGAGCGGCCGGACTGGCGGAGTGGGAGAGGATCTTCGGACTGATCTCGTCCTCTATCTGCAGCACTAGCTTTCACCTTACAGCCTCCGTCTCCGCCATTCTCCACCTTGAGCAGCTGCAGTGCCAGCGAAGGACAAAGGAGGGACGGGGAGAGGTCGGAGGACAGGACGCTCGGACTCAGTCCCACCCGCATCAGATGCATCGCCAAATGCGGCCCCAACAGACACGGATTGATTGTCTGCGTCAGAGCTTTAGGACTGCAAATTTGACATATTGACATTTCTTCGAAAATAAGAACAAATGAGGGAGGATAGCCTGGCGTCCATGCTGAGCAGGTCCATAACGAGGCCGGGGCTGAGGAGGGTAGGATTGACGGTCTGCTTGAGTAGCTGCGGCGCAAACTTGAAGAAGCCCAGGTTGGCGGCCAGGTGCGGTGACAGAAGGCCAGGCAGCACATCCAAGGCTGTCAAGCGGTCAGAAGTTTTGCCAAGCAGATGCTGAGTAGGCTGAAATACTCAAGGCCTCGGGTGCAAAGGCGAGGGTGAGTGGGTTGCTGGAGGTGATGGCGGGTTCCACCAGCGTGGGGTTCAGATCCAACGTCAGGACCTCCGGGATGAAGTTCAAGGGGCGCAGACTCATGTCACCTTCACATAAGCCCCTCTATTCATTCACCCTCTTTTCAATCATCAATCGAGAGATGATCAATCGCGCAGAAGTGAAAGAAAATGTCGAAGCAAGCCGTTCGAAAAGTTAACCAGCAAGAGGGTTGTAGTTGAGTGCGCGGGGGTTGTCCCAGATGAGGGTGTTGGTGGTCTTCTCCACCGGCGGCGGCGGCGTCACCCAGTCAGGCCAGCCTTCTCCCCCCAGCTCCGACCAAGGCCTGCCCATCAACGCCTCTCCTCCTTCCCCATCCCAGAGCCATTCTTACGGCTACACCTGTTAAGCTTGGCCTGCGGGGCTGGATAGGGGCGAACGCTGCGCATGGCCGCGTCTCGAATCGGCGCCGTTTGGGCCAGGCCGACAGCGTGGAGGAGGAGGAGCATGGCTGTGCTCTGAGTGGGGCTGGCGGGAGCCTTTTATGGCGCTAACCCGGCGTGACCGACTTTTGCCTCCAGCCTCTAACTACCCCCCCATTCCTATCTGGTCTGTTCCAAAGCGCCTCATTGCCCCCTTCCTGGCGTTTGTGCCCGGTTCCAGCTGGGAGAGCAGGACAAAAACCGATTGTTTGCGGCGCCCTTGACTTTAGACTGCATACATTATCATGGGATGAATGCCTTGCCTTCTTGAATGCATTTCACTACCGCCGATTTGAATGAATTTTCAGCATTGACATGGACAATTATTCGATTATTCATCCTAGTGGCTATGTTTGAAGACTGTCCTGTGCTCACTCCAGTGCACTCCCGGACTTTTGTATTTCCCGGACTTTTTGTTTTTTCAAATTTTCTCCAGTTCTTGTGTTGTTGCTGAATGTCCAATACCTTTCCCCTAACTCTTATACTTTGCAATCAGGCAACGTTTCAAGTATGCCAGCGATTTTTTTTCGACGAAAATAATTGAAAAAAGCATCAATCAGAAGAATAAAGTGAAGCTCAAATGGGATTGGCTATGGCTCTGGTCTCGTTGGAGTGTCGCGAAGAGCGCTCCGGCGAGGAATTGGCGGCATTCGGGAGGTTCTGTAGTGCCAACAGCGGCAGACCCGCGGCCATCTTTCCCTTTCGCTCCTCCGCCCCGCCCCCAGCCCCTATGGAGCCTTCCCTGCCTCGCCCTACCAAACCTCCCACACTGCTCCACACACTCCCACCCAGCAATCTCGGCACCCCGATGGGAGGCCTTGTCCTCCTGGATGGGCTTGACGCGGTTTGAGGCAGTGGTGCTGCTGGTGCTGGGCTTTTCCTCCGCCACACTCGGCGAGGAGCCCCCACTCAGCGCCTCTTCTCACAATCCAGGCATCTTTGAAGGTGATTGTGAGAGGGAAGGAGGTTATGGAAGTCACTGGATGCTCTGCTGGTTTTCAGATGTACTGGATGACTGTTGAGCTCTCGTTGCCTTTGCTCTCTGTGGTTGAGTTGGATGAATTCGTTGTGATCCGCCCTCGCTTCTTCTTCCTGCCAAACGCCTTTAGTGTCTAGGCCTGCTTGAGCTCAGTCTGAGAAAGAGAAGAGGCATGCGACAGTTGGAACTGAAGAAACTGAGGCTCATTTACTCTGAACCAGCTCCAAAAGTGGGCGACCAAAGGGACGGAAGCTTTCTTCAATTCCAGGCAACAAACTAGGGAACTGAGTAAAACAATTGCTGGCCAGCACAAACCTTGGGCGGAGGGAGAGTTTGGCTGGAGGAGGCGGCTTCAGTTTCTTCCTCCGCCTTTCTTTTGGCTCTGTCCAGCTGAGACATGATACATGAAAAGGGACATGCACAGATTTGGATGACAGGGAAGGACAAAGACGAACAGAAGAGGGATCATCCGACTATCCTAAATAGCTACCCGTGCAATATTTCTAGTAAAGAAAGAACGGCTTACAGCTCGTTGGCGAATTTTGGCGCGTTTCTGACGCTCTAGTTTGATGGCGTGTCGCCGCCAGTAGCGATCGAATTCCGCCTGGCGTCTGTGTTGGCGGCAGGTGGATGAGAGATTTGGAGTGGAAGAAGAAGCGAACTGCCATTTGCGAATGAAGCGCTGAAGGCAGATGCAGATGATGATGATGAGACATGTGCCAGGGTAGAGCAACAGGTCCATCCATACCCGCAGCTCTGGCTTAGGCTTCTCCCACGATTCCAGCGACCAGCCCACCTCGCTTTCCAGACGACCCGCATTCTTTTCCAACAACTCTGCAATCACCTCCATGTCTACAAGGTGCATATTGAGTATCTATGTCTGCAATTTATTGTGCATGCAACAGAGCGCTAGAGTGGCGAAGAGAAAAAAGACTTTGCATAATGGCAGGACTGAGGCTGCGCGGACGAAAGTGGCAGCTTCGATGGTTCAGCAGAACTTCCAAAGCTGGCGCGGAATAGAGGAGGATGAATTTGATGCTCAGCAAAGCGTAGGCTTCCAACGGATAGCCTTCCCCAAGAAACAGAAGGTCGGGAGTGAAATCACTGCAATAGCACGCATGCATTCTGTATATTTATTCCTTTATTTTCTATTTGCTGTCTGAGACTTTGCTTCATTCTTTGAACCCTGAAGGACAATGATGAAAGCAGGGACCTGAAATTGGACCAAGAGGAGAGGCAGCAATCGTCGAGATTTCTGGAGCAGTGATCGCTTGCCAAACTGGCGAACAAGGCACGAAATTGCTCTCCGCTCCTCTCCCACTGACAACACTCCCACTCACATCCATTATCATTGTGAAGGTAGCGAGAAATTGTGCCCCATTGGAAGCGCAGCGATAAAATCGGGCCTCCAAAGCCCTGTCGTTGGCAAAATCCATCCTAAGCTCTCTCTTTCCGAGAAACTCAATCCCCAGCTTCTGCGCGTGCCAGCTTAACAATCCGTAGGCAGATTAGCTTGTCTTCATTAGCGGTAGCTATGGACAAGAGCGTATTGAGCGCTTTGGGATAAGAAAAGGGCTGAAAATGAAGGCAGAGGGAGAACAGCTGGGCGGGCGTCTTTGGGCGTTGCTAAGATGTTGATGGGGGGATAGCGGAGAGAGAGTGCATTGATCTCAGGTAGCCTGGATATGCCTAGGGCAAAAAGGGGGGCCGCGAATAATTGCACCTGGCTGGGGCGGAAGAGCCGAAGGGGAGATAAGGGAGGAAATTGTAGATGGCTGGGCATGCGAAAAAGGCAGCTGCTTGGGAGAGGGAGAATAGAAAAAGGTGGAGAAGAATTCTAGAGACTGTGCAGGGCTGTGATTGGCGTTGCCAGGAACCCCGGCCAAACAAGGCTAGCAGTTCGCACTTCATCACCTCCCCTTTCAATAACCTCTTTCTTTTACCTCTCTCGCTGACACTTGGATGCCCACAAACAGGAAACATGCTATGTGCGTAGGCTTCTATTCAACTACAAGACTAAAATGCTACAGCATGAGAACCTTATGAATTATCAAACATCAAAAAGAACTAGACAAGGTGTAACAAAATCGTGATAAATTTTGATTAAAATTATAAACCGTTTTGAGTTAAAATTTTAACAGATTCATCTACAAAATCCACTGATCATTCATAAGCAGGCGGCAATTTATGGCAGGAACCCTGTCACCTAGATTATTCCAGTTTTCGTTTTGTCTTCAATTTTTGTTTAAATGATAAGTTATTTTTAAACTTTACTAAATTATTTTTAAGCCTCTTACAGAATAAAACATCTTCAGATTAAAATAAAAAATGGAGCATATTGCAAATGCCAGCAAAATTTGACTTTACTTAACGAATTTCAATTAAATTTCAGTTTTGTTTGTTTTATTTTGTTAGCCCTAATTTAGTAAATTTATAATTTCATCATGACAAAAAAATCAGAAAAATTTCTTCGATTGAACTTCAAAGCATTCAATTACATTTTAATATATTTTTTTATTTCACTAGTTGTATTTTCTTGTTTATCTTTCACTAATTTTTGTCCAATTTGTGCCAAAATTGCCGCCTGCTTATGAATGATCAGTGGATTTTGTAGATGAATCTGTTAAAATTTTAACTCAAAACGGTTTATAATTTTAATCAAAATTTATCACGATTTTGTTACACCTTGTCTAGTTCTTTTTGATGTTTGATAATTCATAAGGTTCTCATGCTGTAGCATTTTAGTCTTGTCTAGATCTTGGCCATGTGGAAAAGGCATTTATTTGCCACATGAAAAAGACTACGAAGTTGCTACATGAACAAGGCTTCAAGACAAATGGACAATAATATTTTAGACAAGGAAAAACCAAAGTTGGTGTCTCTCTTGGCGCTGTCGCTCTCTATGATTCCATAAAGCTCAAAAACCTATTGCATGCGAGCTAACCTGAGCATCAGTTTATATAAAACTGCGCAGTTTCAGTAAATTTAAAAATTAGGTTTTTTCAAGGTTTTTTCAAATTTATAAAATTGTAAAGGCCTAAATCAAAATTTCACGATTTTGGTCATCTGGAGCACACTAAGAGCTGTCGATTGATGTATATATGTCCATGGTTTCAACCAATATCCAATGAGCTCAAGGCCGTGACATGCAACCACCCAAAAACTCGATCGCCCATTCATAACTAGGGCGCTGTCGCGCCCTAGGACTATGCTTTCTTATGAGCAACAGTGTAGAAGCTGATCGTAGAAGTCAAAGTGATAATGAGGTATAAGTGCAAGAAAAGCTTAAAATCACCACCGAACAACCCTTTTAATTGAATTCAAGATCAACTTTACTTTTGGAACTATTTAGCATGAGTTTTGTCCTCCATTGTTTGAATTTGAATGTAAGCCATTTTGCATTCGAGTTCAGCGTAATTTATTTTTGTAAAAATTATTATCGATATTGGACGGCCTAGGGAGCTAGTTGTTTGCGATCAAAATGGAAATCAGCGTTTTTCTCCATGAAACTAAATAGTAAGCTCTGCATTCTATTCGAAAATAACAACTAACTTCATCCGTTATCCTCAGAACAATCAGAACATATCAGAATCAGTCAATCATCAATCAGAACAAACTAAAGTTGACATAAATTTAATGGACATTTTGATGTACAGCGTTATCTTTTCTAGCCCTTTCCTTTGACTTGTTTCTTCTATTTATGTCTGTTCAGTAGAACTTTGGCCCAGCGTGTCTTCCTTCTATAGCAAGTTTTCAGATCTGCGCAGTCTTCATATACTCACACTGGAAACATTTCGTCTATATAATATACAACGGTTTTACAGCCAGAGGACAAACCTGTATAAAGTGGATGAAATTACCAAACGCGAGCGGAGCGTTAGCGTAATTGATTTTGAAGCATGCTCAACCAGCATGCACAATGATAGTTTTCCTACGTACACAATTGGAAGAGATCGCTATAGTCAGTGAGTCTTACGGATAAACGAAATGCCGCAAAGGTTGAAACACGGTTAGAGATATAGGCCCCTTTTTTTTTTTTTTTTTTTTTTTTTTTTTTTTTTTTTCTTTTTTTCAGCAGATTCCACTAGTAAGAAAATGTATTTCCTTGACTTTTTTCTCGAGGCAATTGCAAATTTTGGAGAAAAGAGCCCCACATTTGGCCTGCCGATGGTACCAGATATTTCTTCCACTTTTAATATAGGATAAAATGTATAAATATAAATTTTATATTGTTGATTATATATTTATTTAAAATTTTATTCGATACAAAAAATGTAAAAAAACTTGTTTAAAAAATATGACAAAAAGAAAATATTCAAAAATGAAAAAAAAATGCAAAATTATTGGCACATCTTATTTTACACAAATTTTCTTGACTTAGACTCTGGGCAGTCGATTGTTTGGAGAAAATAGCTTTTGTTGGGGCCTATCGATGGTACAAGTTGTTTTCTCAACTTCAAAGAAACAAAAAAAATTAAGTTAGAGAAGGAATCGTTCCTTCGAGTTTCACCCTACACACAATCGCTTACACCACTTCACCACTGGTCAACATGCCTTTATTGTGTAACTAAGAGCTAAGATTGAATAAATACTTGAGGCCCAGATAACCGGGAAAGGGGGGTGGGGGGAAGAAATGAATACCTACTATCGTCCATTGAATAGATGCGGAGAAGAAGAAGAAGAAGAAGAAGGAGTTCGGACAAATGGTTTTTTGCATTTTTCGTGGTAAAATTGGGCTGGCGCGAGGGAGCAAAGCGAACCGTCAGCACCCAGCCCCTCTTTTTGACCCAGGTGTACGTTTTCGGGGTTATTGCTAGATCTTAAAATTGATAAGGCTCCTGCTCCTCACAGAAGAATCCAATCGTTCTGATTCTTTTTGCATTGGAAAGAGCATCATCGAATTGTCCAAAACTCGCGAGAAATCGCCCAAAACTTGCAGCAATCATTAGAAAATCACTCGAAACCATTTGTCCGAACTCCTTCTTCTCCTTCTTCTTCTCCTTCTTCTTCTTCTTCTTCTCCGCCTCTATTCAATGGACGATAGTAGGTATTCAATCGGCCTGTACTTAAGGCATCAATTGGCAAGGTTCAATGGTAATTCTGTGCAATTAATATGGTCTAAGTCTACAAAGGAAGTTTTGCGGCTGTGTGGTCAAGTGGCTTGTCTATTTGACTCGATTCAGAGATGACCAGGTTCAAACCTTCTTTGATCCTTTTATTTTATTCTTTTTTTTATCTTAAAAGTGGAAGAAATATGTGGTACCATCGGCAGACCAAAAATAATACTCCTTGTTCCCAAAAATCGATTGCCCTGAGTTTAAGACAAGAAAAATTCTCAAAAATATGTTAATTTTCCAATGAATTTGCATAATATTTTTCATTTTCGAATTTTTCCTTTTCGTTATATTTTTCAAATAAGTTTTTTTTATTCACTTTTTGATTTATCTATTAAAATCTTAACTAAATATATAGCCAACAATATCAAATTTGTATTTTTACATTTTATACTATATTAAAAGTGGGAGAAATATTTGGTACCATCGGCAGGCCAAATGTGGGCCTCTTTTCTCCAAAATTTGGAATTGCCTCGAGTAAAAAGTCAAGGAAATACAATTTCTACTAGTGGAATCTGCTGCGTCATCTGCATTTTGTTTTTGGGCGCGCATGGAAAGAGACACTGAACTGCGCACCAAAAACAAAATGCAACTGACCAAGCAGCAGATTCCACTAGTAGAAATTGTATTTCCTTGACTTTTTACTCGAGGCAATTCCAAATTTTGGAGAAAAGAGGCCCACATTTGGCCTGCCGATGGTACCAGATATAAATGGTTTCATGCAAAAGTCAAAAACGAAACTATAGTCAATTCGATGTTGCTCTTTCCAATGCAAAAAGAATCAGAAAAATTGAAGCTTCCTGTGCGGCGCTAGAGCCTTATCAAAATTAAGATCTAGCAATAACTCTCAAAACATACACCTGGGTCAAAAAGAGGGGCTGGGCGCTGACACTTCGCTAACGCTCGCTCGCACCAGCCCAATTTCAACACTGAATTTACGAAAATTGCTAATATCAATTTTTTGTTTACCGCTTTCGTCTTTATTGCCTTGCTTGACTTAATAGGTCTCGAAAATCCGCGCAGTTCCGAGTTGGCGGCTTATTTTCGCGCGCGATAGATTCATTGTCCAGAAAACTTTGAATTTGTGAGATTATCTGAAGTGCTCGGGCCTAGCGATGAAGTCGGCAGCAGAGCGCTCTGCCCCCCTCTCGCCAAAGAACTTTTCGGACGAAAATCGACAGGCAAGTCTTTATCTGACCATTGAAAAGCCTGCAAGCAATGGACTATCGTCTGTTGGTGCCCGTCGTATGAGGTACTTTTGCCAAATTACTGGCTACCATGATTTGTAAGAATGAGTTCCCACAAAATCGCGGTTTTTGGTAACACTGGACTCTATGGTACTCACTTTTTGCAGCGTTGAAAATATTTAGCCCCACCGGTTTTACAGGTTTATTTACAAGAGACCCAAAAAACGAGATATAAAGACAAAAAGGGGATCCCTGTAGTATGACGTTAGAGGTACAATAAGAGGAAAATTGAAGGTTTTGGTGAAGGAGTATAAGAAGAGTCCCCCGCACGAAGAGGAGCAGTATCTGGAGCTCATCCGCCGAATCATTGACACCGGGGCGGACAGGGACGATCGAACTGGGACCGGCACCCTCTCTATCTTCGGTGCCCAAAGCCGCTACTCACTTCGCAATGGTTCCTTCCAATTTCATCAATGGCCCTGATTCTGGCTCCAAGATGTAGGATTAACGACGAATATGAATGGAGACAAATGAGTTTAAATGAATGAATGAACTAAACAGGGCAGCTGCCGCTTCTGACGACAAAGAAGGTCTTCTGGCGCGGGATTCTGGAGGAGCTCCTCTGGTTCATCCGAGGCTCCACAGATGCCAAGGAACTGGCCGCTAAGAAGGTTCACATCTGGGACAGCAACGGCTCAAAGGAATTCCTACAGAAGCAGGGACTCGGCCATCGACAAGAAGGTCCCACTACTTTCACAAATTTGGTGTCTTCAAAAGCCAATTACCATTTTTCTGGCACAGAAACAGGTTTGAGGGGATCTGGGGCCGGTGTACGGGTTCCAGTGGCGGCACTTTGGGGCGGCCTATGTGGACAAGGACACGGACTACAGTGGCCAAGGCGTGGACCAGCTGGCAGACGTCCTTCGACGCATCCGACAGGAGCCCACCAGTCGTCGCATCCTCATGACTGCCTGGAACCCCCCTGGTCACCATTACCTACCCCGCATCCAGCATTCTTTCAGCCTTTCAGCAAAACCAATGAAGATCAGCAGGGTTGGCGCCAATGCTATTGCTCTTTTGTGGTAGACTTAAAATTGATCAATGGTAGACTCAATCAAAAATGACTCGCCATAAAACAACGGCATTGATGAAGTGTAAAATGTTGAGATGTTCCATTGATGGCTCTGCCGCCGTGTCACTGCCTTGTTCAGTTCTACGTTGCCAACGGGGAGCTCTCTGCCCAACTCTACCAACGCAGTGCCGACATGGTTCTCCGCCCTTTCATTTCATTTCCCCTCTACTCGCCCTTCCACTGATGGCTCTGCCGCCGTGTCACTGCCTTGTTCAGTTCTACGTTGCCAACGGGGAGCTCTCTGCCCAACTCTACCAACGCAGTGCCGACATGGTTCTCCGCCCTTTCATTTCATTTCCGCTCTACTCGCCCTTCCACTGATGGCTCTGCCGCCGTGTCACTGCCTTGTTCAGTTCTACGTTGCCAACGGGGAGCTCTCTGCCCAACTCTACCAACGCAGTGCCGACATGGTTCTCCGCCCTTTCATTTCATTTCCCCTCTACTCGCCCTTCCACTGATGGCTCTGCCGCCGTGTCACTGCCTTGTTCAGTTCTACGTTGCCAACGGGGAGCTCTCTGCCCAACTCTACCAACGCAGTGCCGACATGGTTCTCCGCCCTTTCATTTCATTTCCGCTCTACTCGCCCTTCCACTGATGGCTCTGCCGCCGTGTCACTGCCTTGTTCAGTTCTACGTTGCCAACGGGGAGCTCTCTGCCCAACTCTACCAACGCAGTGCCGACATGGTTCTCCGCCCTTTCATTTCATTTCCCCTCTACTCGTCCTTCCACTGATGGCTCTGCCGCCGTGTCACTGCCTTGTTCAGTTCTACGTTGCCAACGGGGAGCTCTCTGCCCAACTCTACCAACGCAGTGCCGACATGGTTCTCCGCCCTTTCATTTCATTTCCCCTCTACTCGCCCTTCCACTGATGGCTCTGCCGCCGTGTCACTGCCTTGTTCAGTTCTACGTTGCCAACGGGGAGCTCTCTGCCCAACTCTACCAACGCAGTGCCGACATGGTTCTCCGCCCTTTCATTTCATTTCCCCTCTACTCGCCCTTCCACTGATGGCTCTGCCGCCGTGTCACTGCCTTGTTCAGTTCTACGTTGCCAATGGGGAGCTCTCTGCCCAACTCTACCAACGCAGTGCCGACATGGTTCTCCGCCCTTTCATTTCATTTCCGCTCTACTCGCCCTTCCACTGATGGCTCTGCCGCCGTGTCACTGCCTTGTTCAGTTCTACGTTGCCAATGGGGAGCTCTCTGCCCAACTCTACCAACGCAGTGCCGACATGGTTCTCCGCCCTTTCATTTCATTTCCCCTCTACTCGCCCTTCCACTGATGGCTCTGCCGCCGTGTCACTGCCTTGTTCAGTTCTACGTTGCCAACGGGGAGCTCTCTGCCCAACTCTACCAACGCAGTGCCGACATGGTTCTCCGCCCTTTCATTTCATTTCCCCTCTACTCGCCCTTCCACTGATGGCTCTGCCGCCGTGTCACTGCCTTGTTCAGTTCTACGTTGCCAACGGGGAGCTCTCTGCCCAACTCTACCAACGCAGTGCCGACATGGTTCTCCGCCCTTTCATTTCATTTCCGCTCTACTCGCCCTTCCACTGATGGCTCTGCCGCCGTGTCACTGCCTTGTTCAGTTCTACGTTGCCAACGGGGAGCTCTCTGCCCAACTCTACCAACGCAGTGCCGACATGGTTCTCCGCCCTTTCATTTCATTTCCCCTCTACTCGCCCTTCCACTGATGGCTCTGCCGCCGTGTCACTGCCTTGTTCAGTTCTACGTTGCCAACGGGGAGCTCTCTGCCCAACTCTACCAACGCAGTGCCGACATGGTTCTCCGCCCTTTCATTTCATTTCCGCTCTACTCGCCCTTCCACTGATGGCTCTGCCGCCGTGTCACTGCCTTGTTCAGTTCTACGTTGCCAACGGGGAGCTCTCTGCCCAACTCTACCAACGCAGTGCCGACATGGTTCTCCGCCCTTTCATTTCATTTCCCCTCTACTCGCCCTTCCACTGATGGCTCTGCCGCCGTGTCACTGCCTTGTTCAGTTCTACGTTGCCAACGGGGAGCTCTCTGCCCAACTCTACCAACGCAGTGCCGACATGGTTCTCCGCCCTTTCATTTCATTTCCGCTCTACTCGCCCTTCCACTGATGGCTCTGCCGCCGTGTCACTGCCTTGTTCAGTTCTACGTTGCCAACGGGGAGCTCTCTGCCCAACTCTACCAACGCAGTGCCGACATGGTTCTCCGCCCTTTCATTTCATTTCCGCTCTACTCGCCCTTCCACTGATGGCTCTGCCGCCGTGTCACTGCCTTGTTCAGTTCTACGTTGCCAACGGGGAGCTCTCTGCCCAACTCTACCAACGCAGTGCCGACATGGTTCTCCGCCCTTTCATTTCATTTCCGCTCTACTCGCCCTTCCACTGATGGCTCTGCCGCCGTGTCACTGCCTTGTTCAGTTCTACGTTGCCAACGGGGAGCTCTCTGCCCAACTCTACCAACGCAGTGCCGACATGGTTCTCCGCCCTTTCATTTCATTTCCGCTCTGCTCAAGCATAGGAAAACAGGGATCAACTCATCAGCTTAAGCATGCTAATTGCAATAAATCTACCACTTTGTGTAAACTACATCACTTCATAATTACTTTATGAATTCTCAATAAATGCAAAGTTTGAGTTTATGCAAAATGCATTCTATACCTGCGAACGCATGAAATGTTTTCTTAACAAACAAATTAGATTTGTTAGAAGCAGAAGCAGCAAAATATGTAGGGTTTGGGCGTACCGTTCAACATCGCCAGCTATGCTCTGCTCACCTGCATGGTTGCTCACGTCACCGGCCTCAAGGTTTCCTTCCTTTCTTCTACGCTGCTACTGCTAGAAACCCTGCAGTGTATCAGTTATTCCATAACATGCTTTTTCCTCTAAATTGCCTCGTCTTGGTTTGCTAACCTTTTGAATGTCTTTTACGTAGTTTTCTCTTTTATAAAACCTCTGGACAGGGAATGCTATTTGAGCCCGGAGACTTCGTGCACACCCTGGGCGATGCCCACGTGTACCGCAACCACGTGGATGCGCTCAACGAGCAGGTTGGGATTTTAGCATGTCACACACGCAACTACATATCTTCTACTTTTTACTTTTCTCCTTCGTACAAAAGCATTCCAACTCTCCAGTATCAAGTTCTTAATCCAATTTGAAAAATATGATAAATTGCCCTCAAAAACCGCTCCATAGGGCTTTTTTGCAGCTGAAACGGAAGCCACGTGCTTTCCCTAAGCTGCGAATCAAGCGGCAGGTGGAAGAGCTGGACGATTTCCGCGCCGAGGACTTCGAAGTCCTCGACTACGACCCACATCCCAAGATTCCCATGCACATGGCCGTTTGAAACACATTTTTGCATTTCTTCAACCTCCGTCAAGCTGTATATTTTGCGTTCACTGTCCTGCGAGTCTTACCCAGGATGCTCTGTTTGCCTGCACTGTTTCAAGTATGATTTGTCTGTGGGTTGAAATGGCCAAAAACGTTACGCGGCAGAAGTTGTAAACTGCCCACCTTTCAAATGCAAATTAAAGGAAAGAAAAATAATGAGGTGAAGTGCATATGTGGGTCAGTTTTATTCTGTCGAAGGGCGGCGTCAACCAACAATGCTTGCTGGTTTATATCGAAGCTCATTTCATTTCGAAGCTTGTGTTTTGTTCAAATCTAATAGCTTGTTCTCTTTGGTCTCAAAATGTTTTAGAGGAAATTTTTAGAGGAGCAGGTGGTCTTTGCCCAGAGCGACAAAAATCTTTTTAGCTGAAATTGAATTACTAAAGTCTGAAAATCAAATGAAAATGACAATCGGTCAGTCCAGTCCAGCTGGTATGCAGGCGGAGGTGGAGCTGTATGTAACGGGGGATTGAAGAAGATCAGTAGGAGAATACCTACCCCAGGCCAGGCCAGCCGAGAGAGGTGTGTGAAGAGAGAGGGAAAGGGAGTGAATACATAGGCTCTGCCTTTTAGCAACGCTTACCCGCTGTGCCCGCCGTGCTCTGATGGCGCCCCCCAGCGCCCACTACACCGCAGCTTTGCACATCTTTCTCCCTTCGCCTACACTGCACGCCCCTAACCTAGTCCTACCCACCCTTCCTTCCACTCCCACTACCTCTTTTTTCCTCCCTTTTTGCGCTCCCTTTTAAAAATCTACTTTCTTCCATCCCCATGGAATACCTGGAGGCTGGGTCTTGACGTCAGGGCATAGAAAGGGGGTACGCATATATTGGCTGCAGTGAGGAGGGGGCGAGCTTTGTGGGGAGGTTGGGGAGGAAGGTAGGCGGCCAATCTAAACAGCCAGGTTTCTGAGGCAGCAGGGGCGGTGAGAAAAGAGTAAGTGTGAGGGCGGCTGAGAAGCGAGTGAGGCGGGGGGCAGGGGAGAGTGAGAGAGGATGCTATGACAACTGGGCCCAGTGCCGCGGCCAATCGATGTGGCGGGCAAAGAAAGCTCACGCTCCCCCCTCCAGCCTTCTTTGCCTCAAAGCACCACCCACTCTCCTCCTATCCCCCCTCCACTCCCACACCAACCTACACAACCCCCACTGCCCCTTCCGGTGGGGGAGCGTGAGTAGATATTGCATGCTGGAAATAAGCCCTCTCAGCCTCTGATTCGTACAGCCTTCTCTCTACCTCCTTCTTGCATCCACTGCATATTCTCTGCTTGATGCCAGCTTTCTTGGAAGGACACAATAGAAGTCTTCTCCTCTTCTCTTGAGCTTATCAGCGCGGGGCAGGAGTGAAGGCAAGCCCAAACGCTTGACACCGTCTTATCAAGAATGCCGTGGCTCAGCGAATAGCCTGTCTGTTTATATGCAGGCTTAGCGGACGCACTCTGGTATGGACTCTGGGCAATCGGATGCCGGCAGCTTTGCCTGCAACTGAATAGCACCACCAGCCTTGTGGCCTAAAAATGCTGCGCCCCTCCTCCATCTGGTCTGGTCTTCTCCTAAGAGCCTTTCAGCTTTTCTGCCTCCCCCCTCCGTCCCTCCCTAAGTCCGCCCTGAGTAGGAAGTGTCCGCCGGGGCTTCTCTGTTTCGCATCGAGTTTCGCCAGACCGCCACTCCGGCATGCCCAGGCCAAGGCCGTCTGCCCACACCAGATGATGCACTGCTCTACTCATCTTTCTCGACGCATCCTAGCCCCCACCCCTTGCTTCGCAATCTGGGGCTTTGCAGGCAATGAATCAGAGTTAGTCAGCGTTTTGGCGGCCTTTAGCTCTAAGCCGCTAGGTGTCAGCTGACTGGGCCTAGTTTTCTCTGCACCCGCCGCCGCCCCCCTTGCCAGACGGTCTGTGCAGGCGTGGCTTTTTCCAGGCCCCATAAAGCTGGCGCAGGCACCTGTCTTTTTCACGGACAGCAGGTGGGGGATGGCTGCCCTATTCCTGCCGCCCTGTGAGCCGCAATGACGGCTGTCATAAATTTACAGGCAGCAGTGAAGGGGTTGGCCTTCTTCAGATAGGAGGGGGCCACTTGAAGCGAGTGGGCTAGGGGAGGCCAGAAATTCGATAGAAGGCATTTGAGGCCGCACTTGCCCTGGCCTGCCTCTGGAGGAGGAGGGGGTTTAGGGCGGTAGGACGCTTTTCGCCTGAGTGCCGCCTGCCTTGGAGGAGAGGCACTGGCCCTGCCCCCCTCTTTTTCCACCCGCCCCTTCAACTTCTCCTGAGTCCTGACTTCTCCATTTCCATTTTAGACCCCCTTTCTTGTCTTTTCGCAGTCCTGTAGGGCAGTTTGCGTAGCGGACGGATTGGGCGATAGGAAAGGGTGTTGGTGAAGGTGAGAAGGGCGCAATCACGGGCCACTGATTCACCAATGCTGCCTCATACCAGTGAGTCTGGCACTGAGGGGGCGTTTTACGTGTATATACATATAGGCCCCATGAAAGGCAGCCCAGTCCACAGTCTCATAACCCCTTCCCCCCGCCAGACGCTGCAGCGAACGCCGCTCGGCCAAGGTCAAGAAAGCCGCCACACCCTCTCCACACCCCCAGCCCTGCTCCACCTAACCTTATCCAGTTGCTGGTCTATTTTTCTCTCGCTCTGCTTGAGGGCAGTGGGCCGTAAAGGGAAGAGGAGGGTAGTGGGGGTTGGGAGGATAGAGGAGAGGGTAGAGAGAGGAAGTGAGGGAGCAGCTAGCGGCGCCTGTTGCCCCATGCATCAGTGGCGCACTCGGAGGTGCACCTCAAGTGGGCGGCAGGAACTGGTTCCACTCCTCCACTCCGCTCCTTCGCCTCAAATCCAGCCAGCCCCTCTTCTGCCAGCGAGGGCTCTAGGCCCGCGCGCCCTCCTCCTCCAATTGCCCCTCACGGCCCCTCTTTTCTGCCCCCTCCAGCCCTTCTTCATCACGGCCCTACTCCTCCTAGCTTCATTTCCTCCGCCCTTGTGGGGACAAAAAAAAACGGGTTTGAGCCAGGAGGTAGCAAATTGGAGCAGCGGAGGCTGGCAAGACGGGCTGGGTTCGGATGGCCCCGATGAGCGGGGAGCGCGGTGAAGAGAACTCCGCCGTCGAGGTCCGCGGCGACACCCTCCCCCATCGACCCAAACTCACCCATCACCGCCTAGAGATCGACGAACAGCTCCTGCCTCTCAGGCTTACCTTCCTTCTATCACCCCCACTACCTGCTGATTCAAGCCGCAGCATCCCAGCCCATTTGCATAGCACAAAGCCAGTTTCCCATGCCATGAGCAAGTTCTGCTTTTTTCTCTGCCACCTGGAATAAAGGGATGGGGAGGGGGCAGGCTGCGTTTGTTCACCTGGTGCAGGTGAAGCAGTGCAGAGAGCCCATATAGGAAAAGGGAGCCGGGGCGAATGAGATAGCGAGCGAAGTGATGACGGTGCTGGGTTTGAGGACGGACAGCGAGTCTTCGGAAAAGGCCAACGGCATGGGCGGGAGGCGGGGGGAGGGCGTCATCAACCCCCAGCGGGGCAAGACGGTGGCGGCCTTCGGCGTCATCCTCATCGCCGGCTTCTTCGACTTCTTCCTCCTCACCGTCGTCCACGACGTCGTCCCCAGGACGCCCCTCCCCGACCTATTCTTCATGCTCGTTCCTCAGCAGGTACCCGACCCCTTTTTTCTCTCTTCCCCCGGCGATATACTGACGTAGTTTGTGAGCGCTTTGCGAGGAAAGGAGGAAAAAGAATAGCTCCCAAATGCATTAGCCGCGTCCTGGCCCCAACTTGGCCATTGACGTCAGCTTCTCGCTCAAAGGCCTCATGCATTTTTCCTCCCCGCCTAGCTGGCGCCTAGTTTGGAACAAAAAACAGAGCCAGGCAACGGGAGAATGAGTGAAAATGAAAGAAAAATGAGGAGTGAAAAAGAGAAACTGCTAGAACAAAAAGGTAGTTGTTGTAGCCGTGGGCAGCGCCAGCGGGTGATGTGGCAGCAGCAATCAGCATAGCAATCACCTTCAGTCTCATGCTCCTGCACAAGTACCGATGGCTTGTCTTCCGCCGCCTCTTTCTCATCGCCGGCTTCTGCTATGATCTAAGAGCCACCGTTCTTGCTGGTTTCCTTATATTCTATTTAATAAACATTTGGAAATGGTGAATCTCTGATTGAAAACTTTTTCCAAACCAGAAAATCAATTGACCTCAAGTCAAAGAAATACATCTTCAATTGTATTTAGACCCCATTTTCCTAATTTTCTTTGGTAATAATTAGGAAGAGAATGAGGATGATTGAAGTGACGTTCCTGCCGCCGTCATTCGAGAACCACACGGCCATCTGTTTCCCGGCAGAGCGGAAGGTGGAGTTCTTGAACATCCTCCTCACTCTTCCCGCGAATACGTCCTCACCCTCGGCCTCACCTCTCAGGAGGGCAAGGGAGATACTCTGCGGCGACCACATGTTCTCCGGACACACCATCAGCCTCGCCCTCATGTACTTCGTCGTCTGCCGCTACACTCCCTCGACGGTGGACCCCCTCCTTCCCTTTTCCTCCCTCCCCCTCCATCAACCCCTCTTCCGCTTCAGTTGCTGGGCAGTGCGGTGGACGCTGATGCCGATCGCGTTCTTCGGGATGGCCGCGATGGTCCTGTCCGGCGGCCACTACACCATGGACGTACTCATCGGCTACTGGATCAGCTCGCACGTCCTGGGCCTGTCATCAAGGTGCCCCATTCCCCTCCTTCATCTGCACTCCTACAAGCGTACAAGGAGGCCCCTGCAGGTGTTCGAGGGCCGAAGGGGGGACGGGAGAAGTCGGCGGCGTCGGCGCTGTGGTGGTTGTCGAACTCGGTGTGGTTCGAGGAGGGGGCGGCGCCGGAGGGCAGGCTGCCCAGCGACCTGGAGTGGCCGCTGCATTGGCCCGCCGCTGCCGGCCAGGCCGTGGAGCGACTGAGTCGTCACCTCAACGCCCCCGACACTCCGCTCCTGCCCACCTAGCCTCTGCCCTGCCTCCGCAACTCTCTCTGCCCTGCGCAGCCAGCCAAAGTGCCTGCTGGCAAGCGTCTAGTCTGTGATCGGTGCCTTCCTCTCGCCTCATCCCTCTTTCATCCCCTCTTCACCCCATCCTCCTCTCTCCCACCATCCTGTCCAAACCCCCAATCTTGCCGCCTGCCAAAGGCCGCCCCTGTACATGCCTACATGCTAGTACTCAAAGCTACCTTTCTGCATTTCTGTACAACCTTCCACCTGCTCTTTACAGCTTTTCACAGAGTCGCCTAGACTTTTAGCGCTTTTCTCAGTCTGCTTTACTCGCTTCCGATGAACATAGTAGGTTGACTTTGTGTATATGCCGAAGGGTTTCTGCAGGTAAATTGCCTCTTCGGTCCGAAGCACATCAATTCTATGATTTTGAGCAAATAAATCACCAAACTCAAGACACACCACTCACCACATAAATGCCGTGTTTCACTAAATTTGTTGTTATTCCTCTGCATCAAAACGAATCTCCCAACAAATTTACAGGCTTAAACTAGACACTTAGATGAATTTTCCACCAAAGGAATTTTTATTTTGTTTGAAATTGAGGCAGTGGTGATCGCCCAAAATCAGGCGTTTCCTGGTAACCTGAACACCCTGGACTATACTACGAGTCTCCACTGCAGTAAACTAAAGATATCAAGGCCCAAGTTCGTGGAAAGGGGGTCTCGTTTGAACACCTACTACGTCCATTAAGCAGATGCGGAGAAGGAGAAGAAGAAAAGAAACGAGTATGGACAAACGTATTTTAATGAATTTCGCAAATGCCCTCAAAGAGCGCCTCTTAAGATCTAGCATAACCCTCAAAACAAATCCCTGGGTTGAAAAGAGGGACTGGCTGCTGACGGTCACTGTGCTCCCTCGCGACAGCCCAATATCGTCATCACTCACAACCAACCGGATTAATGACACCCAACCGGATTAGCCAACCAGGAAAAAATCTATTTTTGATTCGATGATGCAATAAAGATTCGGCTAGCTCGCATAGCCTTGTTCGTTGATGTAAGAGGCAAGGCTACTCGGGACTTTCAAAACACACATTTTCTGCCCGAACTGACTGCTGCTTTAAGCCAAGCGATGCTGAAATTGCTGTTCCTTTCCAGTTTGCTTCATCTTAATTTCGCAGTGGCCAGTTGGATTTGTTACAAGCTGCAGCTGGCGGAAGCTGTGTCAGCGATTGAATTGGAGCTTTGAAGGCGTGGCTGATGCATGGGGTATCCGAAGCTGAAGCGGCTGAATTTATGCGCGCCCTGCTGGAGCACATGGTTTCTTCTATCCGGGCTAAAGAGGGGCGAGTTTGAGGAGGGAAGGTTGGAGGCGGTCGAGCTGCGTTCGCGGCAAGAAGGTGGCCTTCATCTGCCTGCCAAGCCATAGTCCTGCCAGGGAGCATCCTTGCTCGCACTGCACCCCTTCACTCAGCCAGCCTCCACCCAAACATATGATTTAACTTCTAGGCCCTCTGGTTTTGCTTTGTTTGCGAACAAATGCCGAGCGAAGCCAGACAAAATCGAATTTTTGAAATAAGGATTTGCTTCGGTAAACGAGAAAAATTCTTCTGAGAATGAAACAAAGCAAAATAACATGACTCGTCTTTGAAGGTTTAGGTTGGCAGCGTGATTTAATCACAATTACTCCTATTCTACAGCACTTCCATTGTTACCGTGGGGGATGAATTATGCATACCCTTTTTCAATCAACTATAACTCAAGATCTACTGAATATTTTTCAATGAAAATTTGTCAGAATATGCATCTAACGATACCTACTTTGTGCTAAATTTTAGTTTTGTAACAAAAGGCAGCATTTTACAGCTTTATCAGAAAATCCTAGAATATTCATTTTAAAATTATTTGTTTGGCGATTTGATCAAATATTTTTTAAGAAAACTTAAAAATGATGCCTTTATGTGTATTTGCACTTAATTGTAATAAATTGTAGTAATTTTTATAATGTAAATGTAAAACATTGACAAACCATAAATAATGATCCCATTTTCTGCATGCAAGGGCGGATATAGGATTTTGGTTGGGGGGGGGGGATTTTGGGAAGAAATTTTAAATTAGACTAAATTAGACTCTGCGCGCGAAGCGCGTGAAAAATTTTTTTGGACAATATGTATCTAAAAGGGTGAAATTTTCCCACTTCCTTAGGAATGGTAAGGTACGAATTAGGTGCCCCGGGGCACCACTTTGGGGCGCCCCCAGGGCACCTGGTCTTGGCACCAGCCCGGGGCACCTGGTTTCAGGTGTTTCCGGGGCACGAAATTATCT
>JASANA010010648.1:0-16434 GCA_030248095.1 Ptycholaimellus sp. GST1_10 | reverse complement strand
TATATGTGGTGTTGCTGGTTCATTTACGTATTGCTGACACTTTTTGCTAATCACCCGCATTCTGTCGGAATACAAAAATTGCGCGGATCTATTTTTTATTAATTTAATTTGTAACAATCGAAAGCGTAGTTTCTGTGTCTCCTAAACTGAAAAGTCATTAGTTTTATCACACTGCGGTGGCATTGCAGCAACATTTGCCAAGCATTTAAACAACCACCTAAGATAAGGAAATAACCATAAGCGCATTTAGCAGTAGCTTGCATCATTCTGGTGATTATTGTTCGGCTATCGATGAATAACCAAATAGTAAATTTCTAAGTTGCAGACAATTCGTAGCCGAAACTAATCACTGGCAATTGCAGCATGAGGTACTTGCTCCTCTCGTTTGTCCCCGGTCAAGTGGTATCTGCAAATTTGTTTGAGCGTCCGCTTTAGCATACACATTTTTTGTATCTTGTAGTTTTTGTACGCAGTTAAGTTGTTGTTACAAAATGCCTCATTAAATTTAAAAATAGTGTCATTTGAGTGCTTTGGTATTTTTTCTTTCACAGATTGCCGTACATTCGCCGGAACTCCAAACGTTTTTTGCAATACCGTTAACTCATCGCAACGGGGCCTGTTCAGAGCGCATTATGCCGGGAATCCGTCACTTTCTCCTCCCTATAGCTTTTCGGCGCAAATTCCTTCTCCTCCTCCACCGGACTGGAGGCTGTCTCTCGCCCCTCCGGCTGTGCTTGGCCCCAACCCGCTGGTGGCTCGCCTAAAAAAGACCCCCTACAGATGTGCCGCTGCTATATCAGCTCTCACACAGTGCCTGCATTCAATTTGGCCCACCCTCCCTCATGCTCCTGGTAGATGGCTTTTTGCGCACAAAAACCAGCGCGGCGGGTGAAAAAGGGCTGCAAAAAGAGCCTGCTAGAAATTCCAATTTTCCTACTCCCCAAGGCCATTGGTTGGCTAGGATATACGATTGGTACTTTTAGGATATGAGAATAGTTTGACCCTCAAAAAGTTGCTAATTCTGCAGTGGCCGTAGAAGAAAACCTGGGCCCAATCCTTCAGCGGCTGGGATGACCTGTCAGGGGTGTGAGCTGAAGGCAGAGATGCCTGGGTGAGAAGGAAAAAAGGCAGGAGTGTGGGGGGTTGGGAAGGAAGGAGGGAGGGCGAACATTTGCAGCAGCTGGAGTGGCTAGCGAAAGCGAGCTTCTCTCCGCGACTGCGCCCTCTGCACCGGTTGTACTCAGGGGCACAAGTGTCTTTGGGGGGGAGGGGGCTGAGTTGGGGCTACCCCGAGGGGGGCGCCTCTAGAAGCTACCCCCTTGCCCCCTCCTTTGCTTGTTTGGCTTGCGGAATCTCCACCAGCAGGGCACACACTTGGGGCCGCCCTATAGGCCCGGCCCTTGACAGCTTGTGTCGGCGGTCAGCCACCTGCTTAGCCCTTCCTCTCTCCGCTCTCCCGACAATCGGCTCAGAGGGACTGGAACAGTCCGGGCAGCTGTATGTATGCCAAGTTTGAAAACTATTCCAGATCACCATTCTCCTAGTGTCATTGATGCTTAGGTTGATTAGACTCAAGCGTTAGTTTTAAATGAGCCCTTCAATCTCCAGCTAGACTGATGAAATCTAGGAATTTTTGGCTGACGTGAGACAGGACAGTAAAGCGACTGTCAGGGCCACTCAGCCCCACTTTTCTTGGATAGATTGAAGCTGATAGGATCTAGATCTGGGGCATTCAGCTAGGAGAATAAAGTTTTGGAAACCTGGAAGGTCAAGCTTGAGATCAGGGGAGTACTGCTCTCTTCGCCCCTGCTCCTTCTGCTGGGCAGCGAAGTCCTGGACGTCCCAAGGCTCTCCCTTGGCCGCCGCCGCCAACCGCCCCGCAATATCCTCCTCACTCATCCTTCAAACACCTTTTTACCTTCCTCCTCCACTCCCAGTTTGAGGCCCTCTGAGGAGAGTAGGGGCCCTCTTGTTTACGCGATGCAATATACAGAGAGAGGAAGGGGGCAGGTTTGCAATAAAAATCGCGCCCTGGGGGAGGAAGGGGGGCCCTTTGGAGCCGCTGTGCAAGGCTTCCACAGCCCAACAGGCGGAGATGACGGGTTGCCTTGGGGGAGGGGCGGCAGGGGGGAACAGCCGCGCTCAAAGGGCCTCTATAGGACGACTGCTAGCAGAGAGACACGCAATGAGCCTGTCATCCGCAGGAGAGACGCCGTTTCACCCCCCGTTTACCCTTTCACTGCCCTATCCCCCGCCAATCCTCTGCTCCACTCTCGCAAGGCCTTGAGTCATTCAGCTGGTAGGCAACATGAGGGCAGCGTGGAAAAGAGGGCAGCAATTGGGAGAGGATGAGGAGTGTAGGAGGGAAGGAGGGAGGGGTGTGAGTCAGGGAGGAGGAGTAGAAGGGAGGCTGTTCCTTTTCCCAGGCGGCCAGCTGTTATTTAGTTATCCGCGCTGGTGGGGGCCGGTCGGGGCTGCCGGAGAAAAAAATCGGGGGAAGGAGCGGCTAAGAGCTAAGACTGGAGGCTTTCAGGGCCTGTGGCGACTAACAGGCCTTTGCCAGGCCCAAGCCTAGCCCTCTGCATCATGTATGAGGGTGCGCCCAGGATTTGGCTTCTGCTGGAGGAGTGTCTGCTGTTATCAGGGAGGTGCATACAATTCACGTGAATCAGAAAATTACTGGGGCTGATGCCAAACACTTACTTTTGATGGCGAATCATTCATTTGAGCAAACGGTTAAATAGAAAGCATAAAACGCACGAAAAATGCAATCCGCTTCGAAAATAGCGCTTTTAATCTAGGCCAGTTTGAGAATGCAACATTTTCAGCCCGTCCAACTGGAAAGTTTCTAATTAAAACCAGGGCGGAAGAGCCCTCTCGGAAAGGGCCGAACGCAGGAACTTGGACAGGGAAAGCAATTAGGGCAGGAGGAGTCTGGGTGGAGAGGGAAAGCGGAGGAAGGACTATCGTTTTCAGGCAAGGGTGGGGGCAGTGGGGGCAGTGGGGGGAGATAAGCCTAGCCAGACAGCCTTTACGAGCCCTCCTGCCCATTTCCTCGCCCTCAGCGCCAAAACCACTCAGCCCTTTTCCCGACTTTAGCTACCGAAATGATTTTACTGGAAGACTCGTATTTAGCAAGATTCACCATTCAAAATTTACCAATTTCAAGGATGCGGCTAGTTCTTAGCGTAAAAGTGGGTTTTCATACATTACGTTCGGATAATATCCAAAACCACTAGCCGATAGCAAAATGATAAAGTCTCCCTGTAATGAATGATATCAACGGGAGTATGATGGTAATTTGCGTCGAAAAGCTATAGGGGAGGAGAAAGTGACGGATTCCCGGCATAATGCGCTCTGAACAGGCCCCTGTTGCGATGAGTTAACGGTATTGCAAAAAACGTTTGGAGTTCCGGCGAATGTACGGCAATCTGTGAAGAAAAAATACCAAAGCACTCAAATGACACTATTTTTAAATTTAATGAGGCATTTTGTAACAACAACTTAACTGCGTACAAAAACTACAAGATACAAAAAATGTGTATGCTAAAGCGGACGCTCAAACAAATTTGCAGATACCACTTGACCGGGGACAAACGAGAGGAGCAAGTACCTCATGCTGCAATTGCCAGTGATTAGTTTCGGCTACCAATTGTCTGCAAACTTAGCAAATTTACTATTTGGTCACACATTCAATTGATAGCCGAACAATAATCACCAGAATGATGCAAGCTACTGCTAAATGCGCTTATGGTGTGATTTCCTTATCTTAGGTGGTTGTTTATGCTTGGCAAATGTTGCTGCAATGCCACTGTAATAGTGCGTGATAAAACTAATGTTTTCAGTTTAGGAGACACAGAAACTACGCTTTCGATTGTTACAAATTAAATTAATAAAAATAGATACGTGCAATTTTTGTATTTCAAATACAGAATGCGGGTGATTAGCAAAATTGACTTAGTTTTCAAAACTTGACACTTTTTGTGTATGCTTGATTAGGCGATATTGCATATAAGTGAGCGCTTTTTGTTGAAAGCTAAAATTTAGCAAGCTAAAGTTTTTCACTTGCTGAGTAAATCGAAAAAATTGTAGTTGTTTTTCTAAAAAATAAGGAATAAACTTAGCTGTTAGCTTTGACTTGACTCTGAAGCATGCTATTTGTACTTCCAGTAAATGTACGGTAAACGGTAATCAAAAATAAACGGTAAACAAAAAGCGATCTTTTTACAAGCAGCCAAAGCATGAGGTCAGACAAGAGAATAAACAGCATGCTGGAGGCATTTCAGACGAGAAGCAGTCCTGACAAGAAGCTCCGAAAGGAGAGCAGTAATGGCGAATGCCAGGATGAGGCCGCAGACAGTGGCTGGGCCCACCAGATGTTCCAGGTCCAGAGTGGCTTTGCGCTCGGTGTGGCTGGATGCAGGCTCTGGACATCGGTGGCGCAGTTTCAGCTCCCCTTCTGCGTCCAGGCGTCGAAAGGCAGAGCGGATGACGGACAGACGACTGTCGTGCAGTGCGATGCTCTCACCTCGGTAGCTGCAAAAGAGAGGAGGCTGTGAGGGGGTCGGTTGAGCTGGAAAATTTGGCCAATCCTATTTTTAGAAAATTGAGTGAAATTAGGGCCCCGGGTGAAGTTATCTGTAGTTGTGAGAGGCGAGAGTTCCCGCTTCAAGCTTTCTGCTTTAACATGACTATTTCGGCAAAACGGCATCTAAGCCCTGATCATTAACGGTGACTAACTAGTTTTGTACCCAAACTTGGACTACAAATACCTCAGTACAGGAAGTGCTGTGATTGGACAGCATGCAGAAAGATGGAAGAGGAGCCAACTTGGACAAGGCGCCTTGGTAGGCCACTCGAGCCTGGACGCGGGTGAAGCGCAGGTGACAATTGGCTAAAACCATCCGCGTCATTGCAGCCGGGCTCAGCACCATCAGCATCACACTCTCCTCCCCTACTCCACCCGAACCCAACCCCGTGAACGGCACATGGAAGAAGGCATCCGCCCTGTTCTTCTCCGACTTCAGGCTGCAGCAAACTTGGCCGCTTGTAGAGTCATTGGCGGTCTGTTGCTCCTCTTTTTACCTGATGAATCGATCCCAAAAGGGATCATTGGGTGGGCTAAGGAGGAAATCAGTGACTGCACCGTCTGGATACCAGCGAACACTGATGTGATCGGCTGCCCACTCATTCAGAACACCCTGTAGGAAATATAATCGAGTCAAAGTAGCTCGGTAGATGAAGAATTAGTGGAGTGGAGCCTTTGGTGTGGCTAGAGGGTGAAGGAAACGAAAGCCAATGAGGAATAGGGTGAGTTGGCTTTCCGTGAGAGCCTTGTACATGGCAGCGCCTAGACCGAAGTAGATCTGGGCCAGACCAGAAAAGCGCCGTAGAACGTCCTCCACCAAAGGCCGCCATTTGAATTGAAGATGCTTCGTTGGGATTTTAAATATCTAAATTATTTCACCGGATTAATGTAATAAACACAAAGAAGGATATAATTATACGATGAATGATTTATTGCTGTAAAATTCTACGAATGGGTAGCGCTAAGATTTTGCGCTTGGTTTTCACATTTTTAATGTCATTTTGAGAAATCGATAATTCGAAATTTTGAAATCTAGTTCGGGTAATAGGTTAGCGAGTGATAGTTCGGGTAATAGGTTAGCTCTCACTTTCTGGTTGAATATTCCAATTGCAAAGCCACTGACCAGAGAAATAAGGTAGAGAAAGGCGAGAAGCAAGAGCAGAGGCTGGAAAGAGGATGGAATGATGGAGGTGAAGTCGAGTCGTTTCTTGCTGCTCAATGAACGTCTGTCATAGACGAAGAAGAGATCCTCGCTGTCCAATGGCCCAATAAAGCCTGGCAGGAACTGACGCCGGCTCCAGTCCAGCAGCCACCTAAGCTTTTCAATTTACCCTCACAATTTTAGCCCATTTATCCAATAGTCAAAAATGTCATTACTTTTGGATGTTGATAATTATTTAAATTAATTTTGTCCACCTTGTTTGTCATTGGTAAAGAATCAGGTCAAGGAAAAGGCTCAGGAAATCCTAACTTTACGCAATTCATACTTTTTCTTTCTCTCACTTTTCGAGTTGCTCCGAGGCCAACTTATTATATCAAGAATGTGCAATTTTGCATGAGATTTTTAGCAGAATAGGTCAATATTTGTGAAAAGAAAAAATGGAAGGCTCACCATGGGACGGTGAAGTCAACAAGGCCTTGCTCCAGCAAGCCAATGACGCTATTATTTTCTTCGCCATTGTAGCTATCAACTGGTTTAAATTTCACACCTTTTCCCGGCCAGAAGACCTGTACTGCGGTAGTTTATACATCGACTTAGCTTAACTCTCAGACCACCACTCACTTAGCTCCCTCATTGCCATTCACTGACTCTTCATTCAGTATGCATTGATGCCTCTACTGTCTACACCTAAATTCGATTTGGATGAAAAACAAAATCAAACTTAATTTTCGACCCAGGTGTATGTTTTTGAGGTTAATGCTAGATTTTAAATTTGATAAGCTTCTAGCTGCCGCTTAAAAAGGGTTAAAAAGTTCTAGGTGACGCTTTTTTTAAAAAAGTAAAAAAGAGAAGACGTTCATTTTTACACTGCAAAAAAGACATAACGGAAGCAATTATGAGAGTCTTGCGTAAGTGAGCAGATGCTAGAGGACATCTAGGATCGGGATGTATTGATGCAAAAGTGCAGTTGGCAATGGAGTTTTCCATGCTTCTTACGACAGCAACTTGCAAATTCGGAACTGTCATGGTTTTCAACGCCTGAGCTTAGTTTGAGCGTTGATTGAACTTGGCGCTGTCTAGGCAATGCTGTTTGTTTAGAAGGACTTTGAGTTCCGCCTCTGGTTACACAGCTTTCAGCTTTACAAGCAATTAGAAGCAAATTGATTCGATTGGCATGGGAAATCAAGAACTTGAACCATAAAACACCAAGTTTTTTAAAATTAAAGAAAAAATGATGTGCAAAAAACTTTTTTTGTAGTTTCAATTTTTGCAGGTTTTATCACCTCTTTGAATTCGAGTGGTAATTTTGTGTAGTTGAAGCTATTATGCTTTGAGTCATTGGTTGCAGCTTATAAGCCTTCATTAGCGAAGCTTAAGACGTTTTTTGTGAGAAGAGCACGAATGACCCAAGGGTCGAGACCCATGGATTTTTTGACCCCCCTTTTTTATGATGGGAATCAAAAGTGCAATATGTGGGAAGTAAAATTCAATAATATACTTGGTGTCAAAAGTCAATATCCAGGTCAGGACAGCTCTGTCAAGTTAGAGGTCGTAAAATTTGAGTTTTTGGCGATTTTTTCCGTAAAACTGAATTTTCATGCTCATTTCTTTGCCAAAAGTACTCAAACTTGGTATGGATCGATTCGTCTACATTAGCTGGACACAGATATGCCAAAAGTATTTAGATTTTTTACCAAAATTAAAATTTCACAAAAAAATCAATTTTCCTCAGAACAATTGTTTAAAAGTCTGCAAACAGACATCGTCATCGTATTTCTTATGAAATTTTGGCCCAGGAACTACTTTAAAAATTGCCATTTAGGTGTGTTCCAAAAGAGATAATAGCCCAAACTTGATGAGCACCAAAAATATGCCCTATGTTATAACATAGGGCAATTTGGCTAATGTAAAATTTTGATGCTAAAAAACTTCCTGCTCTTCAGGAATACGGTACTGATCAATTTCCTTTTGTGAGCTAATCACACTAAGCCTTAGGCAGGTATTTAGCAAAAAAAATTGCTGGATTTTAGGTTATATACATGAAAAATTATCTAAAGTGTGCGGATAGGTCGAGAATTCACCCTATGCTATAACATGGGGCAAAATTGACCAAAAAATGTTTGGTCTGGAATTTAGGTTTCAATGGCCTAAATCGATGCTCTGGGCTCAAATACACCTAAAAATATCATTTTTATGCTCAATTTCATTATATTTCGAAATGAAATGCTTCAAATTTTTTTGTTCAAAATGGTCTTAATTGAGGAATAGTACTAAGTGATCAGATTTCGAAATATAATGAAATTGAGCATAAAAATGATAATTTTAGGTGTATTTGAGCCCAGAGCATCGATTTAGGCCATTGAAACCTAAATTCCAGACCAAACATTTTTTGGTCAATTTTGCCCCATGTTATAGCATAGGGTGAATTCTCGACCTATCCGCACACTTTGGATAATTTTTCATGTATATAACCAAAAATCCAGCAATTTTTTTTGCTAAATACCTGCTTAAGGCTTAGGGTGATTAGCTCACAAAAGGAAATTGATCAGTACCGTATTCCTGAAGAGCAGGAAGTTTTTTAGCATCAAAATTTTACATTAGCCAAATTGCCCAATGTTATAACATAGGGCATATTTTTGGTGCTCATCAAGTTTGGGCTATTATCTCTTTTGGAACATACCTAAATGGCAATTTTAAAAGTAGTTCCTGGGCCAAAATTTCATGAGAAATACGATGACGATGTCTGTTTGCAGACTTTTAAACAATTGTTTTGAGGAAAATTGATTTTTTGTGAAATTTTAATTTTTCGTTTTTTGGCATTGATTATGTTTTTAGATAAAATAGGAAATTTTTTGGTAAAAAATCTAAATACTTTTGGCATATCTGTGTCCAGCTAATGTAGACAAATCGATCCATACCAAATTTGAGTACTTTTGGCAAAGAAATGAGCATGAAAATTCAGTTTTACGGAAAAAATCGCCAAAAACTCAAATTTTACGACCTCTAACTTGACAGAGCTGTCCTGACCTGGATATTGAGTTTTGACACCAAGTATATTTACGAATTTTACTTCCCACATATTGTACTTTTGATTCCCATCATAAAAAGGGGGGGTCAAAAAATCCATGGGTCTCCCATTCGTGCTCCTCTAAAAAACCGCCTCTTAAGTGGTTAGAGGGCGCTACTTAGGCAGAAAAGCATGATGTGATTCAAAATAGACACCGGCCATTTGCCATTACCACTTTTGCGGGATTTTGGTGGAGTGAAAAATGATGAAAATGGGCGTTCTGTGGCTAGGGCGTGTGGCAGGGCTCTGGAGACGCCTTTCGGCCTTTCCTATCCGCTCTGGAGGAACTTCGGGAAGCCAATGGTTTCTCATGATGCCAAACGATGATCCCTCTCTCTTTCTCCCCATACAGATCACCCTATGTGCTCTTCTGTTCTTTCCCATTTTCCATGGATGAAAAACAAACAAGCAAGAAATGAAATTTCGAAACTGACCTAGTTTTTTTTAGAATTCCACTGCATGCACCTTCGAAAATTGTCGTGATAATTTAAATTTCAATCGCATGAGTGGCCTAAGATGTTCGTAACAAACAATCATCCCCTCAAAAAGCCCGTGAATCCCTTCCATGCTGCTCCATCCATTTCGAAACACTCTGTGAATCCTTGGCGCACCGTTGCTTCGTCTGTCATTTTATTGGGAAGCAGAATTTCCGCCCCTCTGAAAACAACAATATTCAGTTCAAAACTGAGCATGGGAGGGATTCCAATTCCAACCTGCAAGGCGGGCTGCGATGTTGGTGCTCTCTCTTCCTTGTAGAGAACAGGCCACAGGCACTGCATTGATACGGGCGAAGTTTGTAGCAGGCTATGATGTGGCTTTCGAGAGTCTGATATCTGCAACGTTCTAGAAACAACGGAAGCATTTTCAGTGATCAACTGCAAAAAACGTACATTAAAAACTTCTTGGACACGTTTAGCTGCTTCTGGCAACGTCGACACTCCATAGTTTCTCCTTCAATTCTTGCCTTCATGTTTTGGGTGCTTTCCACGTCATTGTCAGCAAGTCCATGGCTGGGATAAGCAGCTTTACTGCAAATGTTAGTTTCCAATAAAGAAAAGCCATAATTTGGCGTCAATATATCAGTTTTTGGCCGAAATTCTGCCATCAGTTCCGCCAGTGCGGTAAAGGCCTGTGTGGGAAAGCGAAGGTTGGGATTTCGGTGCCCGAGAATGACGGCATGAAGAGCCGCTTCGCTGGGGTCAGCGGCAGAAAACTGGCAATCGATGCAAAGCCATCGAGGAGAGGCAGAGAATTGGCCCAGGTGAATTCGGGTGAGGTGAATGGGCAGCTGTGAAGGCGTTAAGTCTAACAAACATTGAGAGCAGCCCATCCTTCACAGTTATGGTTCTACAGGGCATTCGACAGACTTTGTGTATTCTGCTCAATCTGTTTGTGTATTGTGCTTGACCTGCAAAATCCAACCAGAAAGGAAATTGTTTGCTTAAAAAAGATAAAATCGTTCACTCGATTTACAGTCTTTTACTCGCTTGAATATAGTAAGCCGAAACATTTGAAGATGATTGATTGCTTGGTGTCATGTTTCCTGTCCTTGGTGCTCAGCTCAACTTTTCCTGACCCGAAGCCCCGACCTCTTGCTCAAGGCCTCTTCCTTCTTCCCACCCAGCTATTTTGGCTGCTACATTGTTACAACTCCTTTCACTTCGCACCTGAGTCCTGAGGTCACTGCGGCAGGTGTTCTCAAAGCCAAAGTTGAAAATTTTAGATTTTTGTCTATTCTGGAGACCCGTGAGCTGCTAAACCACCTCCAATCAATTGGGGTTTGCAGAAGCCCTGCGCCCTGCGCTCTTTCCCCCAACAGAGGTCACTGTCATCGCATAAGAGAAACGCTTTGCTCATAACCTGGATCCTGGATCTTTTATGAGAACGAGCAACGTTTGACGCTGTGCAAAAAAGTTGTCTTTAAGACAAAGTACAAAAACATAGAACATTAGAAGTCTTCTTCCAAAACTGGAATGGAACGTGTCATTGATTACTTTCACAAAACTCCACGAAATAAGATTTATCTTCACAATTTTAATGCCAGTGGATTTTCTCATCCCTTTTCTTCCCGATTTTAACTCGAAAAAGCCTTTCAACTTTGCTTCAAAACTCACCTTTTTCACTATAAGAACAAAAAGGAGGAGTAATCAATGCTCTCAAAGTCGGTGAAAGCCGGGACAATCCACCTGACAGAAAGGCACCCATTCAGCTTGGGCCAAATAGCGGGGACACGACATGACTCTAGAGAGCAAAATATAATATTCTCATGAAAATCAAAAGGAAAAGGATTTATGGGTCGAGCCATATGTATCCAGGCTTAGCAGAAAGCAGCATTATCTTTGATCGAAATGAAAGGTCCCTGGTCCGCAGATGTTTAGCGCAATGTTCAGTTTTGTCCCATTTCAGTTTTACGATTCTGTTTGTAGGAAAGACTTTTCTTCATAGATCATTATAGCAGCATTTAGGGAAAACGTCCGTTAGCCTCAATTACAGGAATTCATTCTTTTTATTTCTAGAAATGGTTCGTCTACGATTGGGCAAAGTGGAGCTATTCCTTATTGGAGTGTTAGTGCTGATCGTGTACGAAATAAGCAAAACTCCGGGCTTGACCAACAGGTTAGCTGTTATTTTTCATGTCTGGCCTAGGTCCAAATTTATCACTAAAGCAATTATGGCTTGCAGTGACAATGTTCAGCAGAAGATGCAGCGGCTGAGAGCGAATGTGGAGAGCATCAATGCGTCAGGTCTTTTGCAAAAAGAGAACATGAAGAATCTTCTGGAAAAAGGAATGAAGTGGAGCATGGGTGAGAAAGAAGTGGCCAAGACACCGGCAGTCTGTGCTTTGCACACGCAATTACGGGAGTGCATTCAGAATGCTCTGGAAGACATCAAATCCGAACGATTCGCCAGCCAGGACTTCATAGACAGAATCAACAACTGCAAGCCCAGCCGCCTATTTTTGCACAGCTACCGGAACCTGGAGGAAGAAAAGGTTTGCTTTTTTCTCCTCAGTGAGGCACAGCTCACACTCACACTTTTGTATTCTTCGGACTAAATTTTTTTTTGCCCCAATTCGCCATATCATCATTCTTGGTACTAAAAAAGTCACTACAAATTCGCTAAAAAATCTCACTTTCCAATTCATAAAGACCTTGAAAAGGTTCCATTGAGATGAAAGAAAGTATAAATGCAGCTGGTGATCTGGCCAAAGAAGGAGGAGAATCGGTGCATGCTGATCACGCTGGGCATAGGGGATGACGTGCGGGCGGAGGAGACCTTTCGTAAAGATTTCCCCAACTGCACCTTCATCGGCGCCGACCCCATCGAGGACACTGGGCACGCTTTCAGAGAGGCTCTTTTCTTCCCTCGCTCTAGCCATGACCAAATTCACGCGCTTGTCTGTTTCAGAAACTGAACGGCAGCTATCACCAGCTAGGTATTGGGGTCAAGGATGGCATGCAGCGAATGAACCTGCTAACGTTGGTTTTTTCATGCTCAAAATAAACTAAAGATATAGCTCAAAGTTCACTTGAAAATAGTCTCAGATTTTTCAATCTGTTTAAGATTTAAAATAGAAAAGTGAGCGTTCTAGGATGATGCATCATTGCTAGGCATTAAATTAGACATTAAACTAGGAGAATTTTTTTGTCAAACTCTTTACCATTAAAAACAATTGCGGGATCCAATAGAAGAAAAAATCACTGTGATAAATCAATCGTTTTTAATAGTTTTTTTCATTTATATTGATATTGAAAAGAATGGTGCTCAATTAGATAAAAACCATGTTTTGTCAGGGAGAATAGGAAATATGCATTCAAGGATTCTCATTCACGGAGTCTAGTCAATTTCTTCAAACTCGACCTTGGCCTAGCGGGGAAAGAGGTGGATTACTTATGGATGGATGTGGAAGGCATTGAATATGCTCTCGTGGAACATTTTCTTTTGACCGGCATGTTTGCACAAGAGAATCTTTCCGTTTGCCAGGTTTACCACCTTTTTGTTATTTCTTAGCTCTCAAGTGGCACAGGATTGGTCCCGGGAACTTAATCATAATTGCTTGTCAACTGCGTTTAGTTTTCTTAACCGTAATTACTCCCCTGACTTCCTAAGTTAACATTTAGAACACCATAAGCTTACTGACTCTGTTTATTGCCTTTTGAGAATAATTGTTTTTACCTATAACTTCATTGACACGAATGCTTGATTTAACATGCTAGTACGAAAAAATCGCCTTCCAGTTTTCTAACTCTTTAGTACTCGGCAAAGATTTTTAGTTCTTAGTCTTGTGCATTTTAATTACAAAGTTAATTGGCACAAAATTGTGGATACGTTGCAGTGGAATGTGGAATTTCACAGTTTTCACAACGCTCCACTTAGCAACGCCACGCACGATCGATTTGACAACATGCTGGATTCGCTTGTAAAAATGGACTTTTTACCACTGCATCTCACCCACGAAACTCATCTCCGCTCCTTCTTTTTCAACTTTGCTAGCCCTACTTGCGTCGACAAGTTCATTAAATGCTGAAACCCGGCTTATTTTAGGAATGTAGCTTGCTGATATATTCTAGTTGCATTTTTATTGTATGCCAGCTTTTTTAGCTTTGCTTGCCATTTCCTTGTTCTCCAAGCCTTTGCGACTGGGGTCAATTACAACGCTAGGAAGAGTGAAATAATTAGACCGATGACAAGGAATGGTGCCGCATGAATTAAATTTGGTACCATCGGCAAGCCAAAGTGAAACACTTTTCTGCCTCAAAATTTGATTGCTCCGAGATTCCAGTCAAAGAAAACCATTTACTGATTGTGGAATCTGTTTTTAAGACAATTGCATTTTGTGTTAGTGGCATTATAGTGGCAATATAATGCTACCAGATGTTTTTTCCATGTTTAAGATATAAAAAGTAATAAATTTGGTAAAATCTTCGAAACATATTCTGAAAATTCCATCTATCTCCGCCAGTGCCATGCTAACTACTCTACGATTATCGATTGTGACTGAATGCTTTTTCAGCTATATAAAGCTAGAGGCAATATGATGCATCGTTGTAAGCATTTTAAAGGGTGCAATGAGATGGAAAATGCAAGACAAATCGTTGTAGTGAACCGCGACAGTGAGCAAGATTTCATTGTCATTCTTGTGATTAAAAGGGCAAATCGGCGGTCGTAGGTGTTCTAGATGCCTGAAAACACCGCATCAATTTAGATTATTGGACTCCAGAAAACTGATGATTTTTGAGTTACATTTCAAAACGTCTAATTTACTCTTGCTACATTTTTTTTCGGAGACTCAGAGTTTGCAACCTAAGGTTCGCAATGCCCAAAGTATTTCCCCGACTCTATTCTCACAGCAATACATTGGTTCAGTTACGTACTGCTTCATGGGTGCCAGCAGCCAGCAGAAGGTTTTGAGAATTGTCAGAGACAGTTCCAAAACTCTAGCAGCGTAAATGTTGCTGGCTGGATAGCTGCCCTCGCTCGGCTTGCTAGGTTCCAGCATAGGCCCGGAGTTTGAAAACTGGTCAGAGCCAATTTTGAACTCTGGCAGTGAAAACATGCGGTCGCTGTTGGCTGCAGGCAATTTCAAGATCCGTCCAAGGATAATGAAATTGCTATCGACGATGCTTGCATAGACGGCATGAAAACAACTTTGCAGTTAGTTTTCGATGCCCAAGCAGGGGAGTTGAGTCTGTGCCGACGTTGATTGGAGCTGGCAGTGAAGATCTTTGACAATTGACAATGGCCAATTACAAAGTCTGGCATCGAAGACGGTCGACGCTGGTAGCTGTCAGCTGCAGAGAATATTCAAAATCCCTTTCAGGATGATGAAATTCTGAAGACGACGTTGATGACGTCAGCATGAAAAGAAACTTTTCAGTTAATTTTCAATGCTCTGATGCGAAGTCGAATGTCGTCTCGATCGTCGGCGTTCAATGATTTCATAAAATCCGCAAGGATAAAATGAAATCATCAAAAAGGAGATGCTGTTTGAAGAGAACTTTTCAGTTTGCTTCAAGACCCTTAGTGGCAGCGGATTACGGTAGCAAGTGTGCCATGTGACGTCAGAGTTTCCTGTTTACCACCCAAAGATGGCGTGATGTCTGGAAACTTGGCGCTGCGATGTTGCTGACGAAGAACGGACATTGAAAAGAGACTCAAAAGTCAATTTTCAATTCCATGCAGTGTAGTCGAAGTTGCAGTTGCTGCCGCATAGAAGTTCACGAGGCCGGCTCTGGCTGAGTGAAGTTCTGGGGCTGCAGGGTGTCCTGTCAGGCAGCGAAGAGAAGTGCAGCATTGAAGGCTGGGCTCGATTTGCTGTCCTGGCTCTGGTAGATCGGTGACTGGGGCCTTTGACTCGATTGCTGCTGATGGCAGGCGGCGAAATCCAAAGGCCGGAAGTTGTTGCGGAAGCGGAAGTTGGCGGAAGCGGTGCTGGACATTGTAGTAGCATTGTAGAGGTGGTCGGTGGAGGTACAGAAAAGCTAATCAGCTCTCTGCTTTACCAAACGCTGTGGTGTAATACAGCAGGAACTTAGCCAGATTCTCTTTCATCGTCACCGGAAGGGAAGGGCCGCAGAGCGGGAACAGGTTAGGGCATCTCGGGGAAAATATACAGACTGATCCCGGCCTCCCTTCCGCCCGCCTCATCGACATAGGCCGACGAAACCGGCTTGGGAAACGTCACATATGTCTTTTTATTTTTTATTTTTTTATCCATTAATATCTTAATATGTTTACGATTATTTTATGTTTGTTATATTTTTTCAATGAGTTTATTTTTATTTTTTTTTCATATATTTTTAAAAAAATTTTATTTATACATTTTATACTATATTAAAAGTGGAAGAAATAACTGATACCATCTGCAAGCCAAATATGGGTCTCTTTTCTCCAAATTTTGTAATTGCCTCGAGCAAAAAGTCAAGGAAATACATCTACTACTAGTGGAATCTGCTGCATCATCTGTATTTTGTTTTTGGTGCGCATGGTAAGAGAAATAACTGATACTGCAAGCCAAATGTGGGTCTCTTTTCTCCAAACTTGTAATCCCTGAGCAAAAGTCGGAAATACATCTACTACTAGTGGAATCTGCTGCATCATCTGTATTTTGTTTTTGGTGCGCATGGAAAGAGACACTGAACTGCGCACCAAAAACAAAATGCAACTGCGCAAGCGAGCGTTAGCGAAGTTTCAGTACCCAGCCCCTCTTTTCAACCCAGGTGTATGTTTTGAGGGTTATTGCTAGATCTTAATTTTGATAAGGCGGTCGCTCATCACAGAAGGCTCCAATTGCTCTAATTATTTCACCAGTGGAACGAGCAACATCGAATTGACTATAGTTTATCTTTTGAGTTTTGCACAAAACGTTTGATTTTAGGGTGAAAAATGCAAAAAACCATATGTCCGAACTCCTTCTCCTTCTTCTTCTCCTTCTTCTTCTCCGCATCTATTCAATGGACGATAGTAGGTATTCATTTCTCCCCCCCCCCTGCCCTCCCCGGCGCCCTTGGCCTCATATTGGGCTGGCGCAAACGGAGCTTTAGCGAAGTGTCAGCGCCCCCAGCCCCTCTTTTGACCCAGGTGTATGTTTTGAGGGTTATTGCTAGATCTTAAAAT
>JASANA010010645.1:0-12744 GCA_030248095.1 Ptycholaimellus sp. GST1_10 | reverse complement strand
TCGTTGTTGGGCTGTACCAGGACGCGTAGATTGGGGATGTCCGTCTCCTCTGTGGCGGCGCTGAGCTCCTCGCTCAGAGGCCCAGGGCCCAGCTGACCGAGTGCCCGCATGCGGATGCGATAATCCTCGCCTGGCTCCAGATCGCCCAGCAGCTCTTCACCGGCTCGTCCATTCACCTTCTTCTTCCCCTCATAGGAGTCTTCGTTCAGATCCTCTTCAGCATCGCTGGTATAAAGTATTTCGTAGTCCTACAAGTGTCTGGTAGTCTAAGGCAAAGCTTTGTTCTAGAGGCCGTACTTGAATAGGGCCGTTGGGATGGAGAGGCGGCTGCCAGGTGAGGCGGATGTTGTTCTGCTCCGGCAGGGCTCTGATGGACTGCGGGGGGCTGCCGGGTCCTAGGACTTCCAGGCGCAGGGTCTCCACCTTCGTCCCCGCCTCGTTCTCCCCCTTGCACCTGCACTTCTAGGCTCTTTAGGAGGGAGCAAAGAGGCTGTGCAGGGGGGCTTGCTCGAATCGGGCATTGTGGACAGCTAGGAAGGTGGCGTTGAGGAGGACGCTGTCCTGCTCCGTGACAGAATCCACCACGGTGGCGTCGGGCGGGAGACCGTTCCAGGAGAGGCTCGGCTGCGGCACGCCCCGCCCAGAGCAGCTCAGCTCCACCTCCTCCCCGGGGCGCGCGGAAACCAGCGGACCCGTCCCCAGCTCCAGCACTGGCGCAAGTACTGCAATCCTTTTCTATTCCATCCAATAGCAATCCAAGAGGGAGGTGAAGAGGCAGAGAAAGGGGTAATAGTGGAACAAGAGTGAGCTATGTGAGAGGAAGAAGATAGGGAGCTTGAGAGAAGGGACAGAATACTGTGCAGACTCTACCCATGGACGGCTCCTGTGTGGGTCTGGTTTCAGCAAATTCGGCTGTAGAGTAGGCATTAGTTGGCCTTGGATGGGGAGTAAGAGGAGAAAGAGGCGAGGAGGGCGCTAACAGTCCTTGTAGGTGGTGAACTTGACGGGGACTGAGATGGGGCCTTCGCCGCGTCCGTTATCCGCGCGCATTCTGCAACCTGTCCAGTGATAGCCTAAATTCCTGCTGTTCGTGATGGACCGAATGATGTAGGTGGTCTCGGGCTGGAGAAGGTCGGGCGGGAAGGTGAATTTGCGCTGGGCCCCGTCCAGGTCGAAGGCCTGCCACTGGCGGTACTCCGACTCCACCCCACTCCCTTCTGGCGTGAAGAAGAGGCTGAAGGACTGCAGAGAGAAATTGGCCCTTCCTGCCCTAGCAAAGAAGGAGGAGGAGAAAGGAGAGTAACATCGACAATGTCCTGCTGCTCCTCCGGCCAGTCCCAGGAGACCTCAACGATGTTGTCCTTCTCCACCGTCACGAACAAATCTGACGGCTCGCTGTCTGGGGCTGTAGTCGTGCCGATTATTACGAGAAAAATATTAGATTTTGCAAACATTTTCATAAGTATATTTTTCGTGGTTTATTGAAATTATTTATATGAACAAGGTATTCTCGGCTGTTGCCAAGAGATGCGCGGCCTTGTCCACCTCATTAAAATATGATATAAATCAAGAAATAACAATGGTTATGAAAAACATTTAAAAACTGATATAGGTCTATTTTTGGTTTCTGAGGCATTTAATGCGATTTAATTAATAATTAATAAATTTATAATGCAAATTTTCGAAAAAAAATTCGAATTTTAAGGTCTCTATCTTCGAGCTTTTTTGACCATAAATCCAGAACCAAGCAAAATGGCGCCGATCGCAAAAAAACGTACCAAGCCACCACCCAGACGGACCTTCATGCAAACAAGGTATTCTCGGCTATTGCCAAGATGCGCGGCCTTTGTTCCAAGTAAACAAGTCAAAATCAGCTGGTTTAAGCCCTTAAGCTGGTTTACAAATAAGCCTCTCACCCAAATTGAGCTAATTTTATTGAAAACCATGGATGCTCGAATTTTTGAAACATCAAGATTTTGGGTTTTAACTAAATCAAGAAATAATAAATTTTTCAAAAATTCCTTTTAACAGTTTCTAGATATCACCATGGCAGACGTTCATGCCAAAATTCAACTGATTTCATTGGAAAACCATTGATTTATGGATGTTCGAATTTTTGAAACATCAATATTTTAGGTTTTTGGCCATAAACTGAGAAATAACAAATATTTCGGAAATTCCTTTTGCCAGCTTCAAGATAGCACCTCGACGGACGTACCTGCCAAAAATCAGCCAATTTCGTTGAAAAACCAGTGATTTATAAATTTTTGTACTTTGAAACATCAAAAAATTGAGTTTTGGGCGAAAAACGCAAAATTACGTCAAGCGCAAAAAATGGCCTGGAGATACCACCCAGTCGGACCTTCATGCAAAAAATCAGCCAATTTCGTTGAAAAACCGCGGAGTACGGGCCCCGGAACCACATATATATATATATATATATATTGCGGACAGACGGACGCAAAAATGGGGTAACTGCTTAAGCTGGCCTTGGCCGCCCGCCGCTTCGGGCAGGGCGCCAGAGCTCCTCCGGCCTCCGGGCACGGGTGCTACGGCCCCTACGCTTCGCCTAGCATGCTTCGCATGCTAGGCTACGCTCCGGGGCCTCCGCACCCATGCCCTCCGGCCTCCGGAGCTCTGACTGCCCTGCCCTCCGCGGCAGGCGGCCTGCGGCCGCGCAAAAATCAGCCAATTTCGTTGAAAAACCGCGGAGTACTGGCCCTGGACACACATATATATATATATATGCGGAATGACGGACGAAAAATGGGGTAACAGCTTAAGCGGGCCTTGGCCGCGCAAAAACTATTTAGTTGTTTATGTCATGAAGGAGAGGAAGTGAGCAGTTGCAAGGCCTTTGGAGGGTTAGGAGAAGTAAGAGAAGTGGTAACGCGGGGAGCGAGTGTGAATGGTGACGGGGCGGCTGTAGGCTCCGTAGAGGGGCTGACCGGTCGGGCTCTGCCCCACCGCTCGCAATTTCACCTCGTAGTCTGTGTCCGGCTCAAATCCTCCCTTCTTCTGTCTTTCTCAAGCCTCCTGCTGCCCCCAAACCAGGATGTCGGAGGCCTCCACAAGGCCGACTTTGCCGCCATCCTCCGTGCTCTCAACCTTGGCCGCCGGGAGGCGAACGCTCCGCTCCTCGCCCAGCAACACTTCGTAGTCCTGCCAAGCCAGGAAGGGGTGAGTTGGGGGTGGTTGAGTTTTGATTCCAGGACATATTCGGATGGCAGGCGAGCTTCCTCCGGAGCCTCGGCCCAGTCGAGGCGGATGCTGTTGTCCGCGTTGACGGCCGCCTGGACCCAATCCGGGCCACCTACACCAGCCGAGCTCAGCCTTCCTCCACTCTGCTTCCAGGCCCAGTTCAGAGGCTCACCGATGCCCTTGACCTGGATGCTCTCTGAGCTGGCGAGGCCGTCCTCGTTCTCCAGGTGCAGACGAAGCTCTGCGTCGCCGGGCTGCGGGGTGATGCGGAAGACGGCGCGGTAGCTGGGCGGCCCCTCCTCCACCTCCACCTCCTCCAGCTCCAGGGCCTCGTCCAGGTCTAAATGGGCCTCCTATTCACCCAAAGGAGCCGAGAGGTAGAGGGAAGGGGCTAACCGGCGTAGGAGAATCGGATGGAGGGAGGCGGTTGACCCTCGGCTTGGAGGCTGATCTCCAGCGGCTCCCCAGCTGCCGCGTACACAGGGCTTTCCGGTTGGACAGAAAGCAGCCGCGGTGCCAAATCTGCCAAGAACAGCGGACTAGCTAAGGGGCTGAGACTGAGAGCGCCTCGTCCAAGGCCTTTTATTCTATGGCTATATTTATTTTGAATCCATTCTGCCTGGCGTAGGCAGAGGCTTGAAAGATGCAAAATAAATGTAGCTATAGCTTGAAAGAACAGTAGGCAACCCTGGTAGCCAGTCTTGACGCGGCGGGGGTCCGAGGGGATGCCCAGCGTCTCGCCCTCACCGACTGCCACCACGCGCACTGCATACTCTGCAACAACAACGCATCCAATGGCTGCATTGAGGAGGCCATAGCCTTGGCTAGCCTTGATCGGGGTCGAGGTTGGGGATGAGTATGTGGGTGGCGTCGGCGGGAGCCTCCACGTTTTGCCATTGAGTCCAGGCAGCGTCAGGATCAGGGGAGTAGTAGATGCGGTAGCCGTTGACGGGTTCCTTGGCCTCCGTGGGTGGGCTCCAATCCACGCGGATGCTGGCCCCGTCCGGCTTCAGCTGGAGTTCTGCTGGGGGACTGCCAGGGGCCAGGAGAAGATACTCCCCGCTGTCCTGGCCCTCCCCCACCTTGTTCTTGCCGTAGCACGTCACTGCAATCCTCCTTCAGTCCTCAGCCAGTCAAATTAAAAGACTGTTAGAATAGACCTTTGCCGGAGCGTCGCAGGTTGGGTAGGGTGAGTTTGGAAGAGGACTTGGAGGCCTGGCCGAGCGGCGTTGTGTTCTCCTCCACGGCCTGATCTGGGTCCTCCGGTTCCTCATAGCTCCATCTGAACCCACCTTCCTCTTGTCCCTACTTTCAGGCCAGCTGGGGTCAGGAGCTCGATACACAATCTCCGGACGCGGGATGCCGACGGCGGAGCAGTGGAACTCCACGCTGTCGCCGGGCGCCACCGCCTCCGTTCGCGGATCCACCGTCACCTCCGGCACCGTGTCTCAAACACTCACCCTCCCACTCACTCCTAGCCCTAGAAACACCACTGAACCTTTGATGCCGGTCTGGAAGGCGATGTTCTTGGTCCAGAGGCCGTTGCCACGGTCACTCACAGCGCGCATTCTATAGCCTGCTCACCTCTGGGCCAAGCAGGGCCAGGCAGGAGCAGGGAAAAGGACCGAAAGATGTATTGGGTGAGAGGTAGGAGGTCGGGGACGGTGGTGGTGAGGACGTCACCGCCCAGCTCCACCCTCTTCCACTTCTCCGATCCATCCGCCGGCTTGTAGTCCAGGACGTAGGCCTGATGTGTATAGTGTAGGGAGAAAGAAGGTGAGTAGAGGGGGTGAAAGGAGGGTGCCTGGATGATGCCGTTAGGGATGATGGGTGGGGCCCAGCGTAGGTCCAGGTCCACACCGTCCAGCACTCGGTGCTGGATGCTGTCTGGTCCGATGCCAGGCCCTAGCAAACTTCAAATCTCCCAAAAAGCTCCACCAAAATCACCAGAGCTCACCCATAACGACGATTGTCAGCTCCTTCACGTCCGTACCCGCCTGGTTCTCCGCATGGCATGCCAATTTTGAGTCCTTCAATATTTACGCAGACTTCAACAGTTTTAACATTCCACTATCGAATTCCAGCTATAATCTTGGATGAAAATAGGAACATACATCATGTATCCCGCTGATTTTGACGATTAAATTTTATGACAGTGTGCACAAGAATTAGTTGTTCAGATAAATAAGCTGGGCGTTGAATAATTTTTGTGCGATTTAGTTACATTGCTAGCAGTATTACCTCGTATAGGCTGTTGGGATTGAGCGTCGCGGATTTGCCCTGCTGGGGCGGGCGAATGGGCGCTCCCTTGTGGTGCCAGCTGAGCAGTGGGAGTGGAATGCCCTCCAGCACCCGACACACCACCTTGACCCCCTTCCCCGGCCGCACCTCCACCCGCTCCCCCGGCTCCAACTCCAGCACCGGCGCCGCAGCTGTCAACACCCTCCTTTCATCACTTCTCCCAACAAAGCTCCAGGGGGGCCTCACGAGCATCGCCGGTGGTGACTGCGTAGATGGGGCTGAAGACGCCGGGGCCCAGTCGATCTCGTCCCCGCAGGCGGATGAAGTACTCGCTTCTCGGCTCCAGGCCGGACAACTCCGCCGTCGTCTCCGGCGCCGGGACGCTCAGCAACCGCCAGTCCCCCAAGGGGGCCTCGTTGTCCAGAGAGTAGAACACCTCCGTGCTCTCAAATGGTCGTCAAGTCTATATTTGAAGGGGGAAAGGGGGGCATGGAACAGTGAGAGGGTTGTTGAGGATGTTGGGCGGGCCCCACTGGATGATGATGGTGGTGAGGTTGATGCTGGCCTTGAAGCTGGTGGGCTTGGAGCCTGGTCCTGCAAATCGAGGACTAGAACAGAGTTCAAGGGGGAAATATGGAACATGCATACCTGTAACGACAACTTGGACCCTGCCTTCGTCCATCCCCAGGCTGCTTTGAGCACGGCAGCTGAGATTAGTGGATTCATACACCTAACAAGCAATGTAGCAACTTGGTTTTATTGCTATGCTTATTTTTGCACTAAAAAGGAAGTCAATGCCTACGCCAGAATGTATGAACGGTATGAAAAATAAAATGAAAAATACAACAAGATTAGGCAGTCACCTCGCGAATGAGGAGAACTTTGGCCTTGGGCGCTGCTTCCACTGCCTCCAGCGAACTCTCATCCAGCTCCTCTCCATTTTTCAGCCTCAATTCCAAATGCTTTTTCAGTTAGGAAGAGAGTAGAGGATAGAGGGGCATGCCATGTGATGGTGGGGGCAGGGAATCCGTCCGCTTCGCAGCTGATGTTCAGCCGCCCGCCAGGCTCCACCAGCACCGAATCCCGCGGAGTTAATCGCACTTTTGGCTTCTCCTCCGCTCCTGTTGGCCCAGTGGTGGTGGAGGGTAATTGGGGGTGGGGTAGGTCGGGGGAAGGGAGAAGGGGAAACGGTAGCAGTCGTCCGGCTGGTTGAGGCAGGTGCAGCGGGTGCGTTGGCCCTCATCTCGGCAGTTGCAGCCTTCAAGGCTTACGCAATCCTCCAGCGGCGGGTTCACCATCCTCAATTTCCTGCCTTCCTCAATTTTTTCATTGGCAATTTCACAGGGTGAGTTATGAAAAGGAATAAAATTTGAAGGAATTTGGGAAATTTATTGAGTTCGCAGAAAAATATTAAGGTTGCAAAAGCCGTAGCACTGTCATATGTCCAGGTAGAATTGAAAGAGAACCGTTTGCAATTTCGGCCGTCAGGCTGTAGCTCCCAGTATTTGGGGCAGGAGCAAACGGCTTTACCGGAGATCTCGTCATGGAGGCACAAATGGGAGCAGTTCCCTCGATCTCCCAGTCCAGAGCATGGGTCTCAAATGCTCCTACCTTCATTCTAAATCAGTTTCAATCAACAAAGAAATTCCAATTTATCGATTGACAAATTTTCAAAATAAGAATGTTGAAAACATTATTAGCTATAAAAATGTTTCAGTTTGTTAGTGGGGCGGTCAGAAATTGACTAACTTTAGGAGAGGCTGTCTGAGAAAGTTAAAATCAAACTGGACACTGATTTTAAATAAGCATTCAAAATGTTTTTTTCCTCAAGATTAGATGGCTGATTTGATTAGGTCATGCTGAAAAATCCAGGTATATCACGGTCCCCTGGAAGGCCCCCCCGGGGAGCCCCTAATCCGGCCCCCCGGGGGAAATCCCCGGGGGAGCCCCTAGATCGGCCCCCCGGGGGAGCCTGATTAGGGGCCCTCTCGGGGGCTTCCATATTATTGCTGTTGTAAGCTGGCTGTGCAGCACTGCCATGAGCTAACTCAGGCTAACTCTGCGTCTCTAACTCAGGCTTTCCTGCATGCAATGCAAAAAGTGGATATTTTTGTCAGATTGTGAGAGTTTAGATGGAGCCATGTTAGTGAAGGCTGGCGCAAGTTTCTACAGGCAGCTGTTGTTCTGCTCAGCACCCGAGGAGTTCATTATTATTGATTCCATTTTTTGCCTTTTTGAATGATACAATTCATCCATCCTTATTTTTCATCTCATTAAATTTATTTTTGCATTTCTTTTACATTATCCATTTTTCACATGTTTTCTTAAAATAGCAATTTCTTAACCCTACCCCAATTATTTACGCCTACCCCTACCCCGATTTTCCATACCTTTAGGCATATTTTCATAACTCATACAAACATTTTGCATTTTCCGTCCGATTTCGCAAAAAAAAGGAAGAACTTTAGTCATTATTCTCACGGGAATTGCAGCTTCTTGTTCGCAGTATTTATCTTCCAATAGGGCCCAAACTATGGTGCGGGAATAATTAATATATACAAAACCATAACAACTTTTTACAAAAAAATGACTGAAATAGGTCAAATCAAAAAATTGAAAAAATGAAATTTTCAATCTGGTCCGAGCTTTAACATGCACTGGGAGCAGGCCAATTTTCAGTTCAATTTTTTATTTGGTCGTTTTCAATCAATTTTCAATGAAAAATTGTTTTAATTTTTACAATTATTAACTAGAAATGATTATTTTTCACTTCCTGCACCATGGTTGAGGCCGTATTGGAACAAAAATACTGCAAAAAAGAAGCTGAAATTCCCGTGAGAATAATCACCTGCCAGCTCGGTAAGCAGAACAACAGCTGCCTGTACTAACATGGCTCCATCTAAACTCTCACAATCTGACAAAAATATCCACTTTTTGCATTGCATGCAGGAAAGCCTGATTTAGAGAGGCTGGTAGCTTATGGCAGTGCTGCACAGCCAGCTTACAACAGCAATAATATGGAAGCCCCCGAGAGGGCCCCTAATCAGGCTCCCCCGGGGGGCCGATCTAGGGGCTTCCCCGGGGATGTCCCCCGGGGGGGCCGGATTAGGGGCTCCCCGGGGGGGCCTTCCAGGGGACCGTGATATGCCTCGAAAAATCATATGAAGACGAAATAATCTGGTGTAAAAGGGTTACACACATTTGAGCTTGCTATTTGCCCAAATTTAAGAAATTCATGAATATTGTGTGTGAATATGCATAGGGGATGTGTACAAACCTGAATTGAAACCCAACTCGACACAATTTAATTCTTACCAGAAGCAGCAAGAATAAACCAGTCTTGTGTTAAAGTTTCTGTATTTATTTTTTCTAATGTAACCTATGGCTAACCATAATCTAAACCAAATAACACAAAAGCGCTGAAAATTTAATAATTTTTTAAACTAACATCTCCTCTCCTCCTCCGATAAACACCTTTAGTACAATTTCGATTCTCACTAGAGCTCCAACCGATACGAAATTGGTGTTCCGAAATTGATGGTTTAAAGTCGCTTTACGGCCATGAAAAAAGAAATAGGTAACTGTTGAGAACGCACTGTGGCTCCCCAATCCACTCGTTGTCCTTGCACCAGAGGAAGGCAAACTCGTCCAATAACGAATAGCCCGGATCGCATTTCACTATCGCCACCACGATATTCTACAACATTCTTCAGCTTAGCTTCCGATTTAGAAAATGAATAAAAAAATATTTAGAGGATTGCTAATAGAGTTAGGAGGGTAAGGCAAATACTTGGTAGGTGCGTTTCTTGGGAAAGCGAAAGCCGCGAGGCTTCTGCGGCAGTTGTTTGTAGACGCGCTTCAGTTCGTACTCCACCAAGGAGCCGGGGATGTAGACCATGCGGTCGAACAATCTTCAAACCATTGCCTCCCCCTCCCTTCTTTGCTCCCAAGCTCATAGGAGAGGCAAAGACTTTCCACTAGAAAGCGTGAACAGGCGGAACCAAAGCGCGCCAGTGAAAGAGCACAGAGCTTTGGGGTATAGGAGGGTTGGTGGAAAGGGGGATTGGTTGGGGGATGGAATATAGGATGGAAAGGGTGTGTTGGTCTCATCGATAGGCAGCGCAAGAGATAGAATGGGTTTGTGGGTTGCTCTGACTGGGCTGTGGGAGGGAGGCTTTACCGGTGCTGGCGCCCACGCAGACTCCACGGCCAACGCCTACAGGCCTACCTTCTCCCTCTTCCCAGTCCCCATTTTCACGGCTTTTACGAACACTCAACATGAAGAGGACAGGAGAAGCTTACGCATTTTTGTCCTTGAGCCAGCGGAGTTTGGGAGAGTTCTTGGTGGTGCAGGTGTTGTCGAGCTGGGTGTAGACGGGATAGCAGATCTTGCGGGTGGAGATCTTGGAGGCCACGCACTGGTCTTCCAAGTGGACTTGCAGGGCCGAATCGTACTCTGCAGACCAAACTGCTTCCACAACTCACTCCTCACTTCCACCTGCCTGACCAGCAGCGTACGATGAGCATGCGAGCAACATAGGGTCACGGGTTTGGCTTGATACATGGAAGGGGGAGTGGTTGGTGGGTTCTAAAAGCGCTCCAAGTTTGCGTATACTATGCCGAGTTTGCTGGGGCGTAGTGAAGGCCTGTTTATCTTCTCGTGGAGCTAGAGAGAGGCGGTGGCGATAGGAAGCGAGGTGATCGGCTATGGGCTAGAGAGAGTTAGGAGAAAGGAGGAGGGCATGCAGGGTGGGCAGCGTGTGCGCAACTGTTCTCGCCGGAGGCAATGCCGATTCCATTCTCACTCGCTTCCTGGTTCAGCGGCGTCTTGCGCAGCACCGAACGACGCACCGGCCCTCCCCCCTCGTCCCAGCTCGCCACGATTATCTCATCCTCCACCCCCAGTCGTCGACCCTCAGCCTCCAGCCACTCCAGCGCTCTAGACTCCTTCAAACCATCATTCCTCTCTTTCGTTTTCTTTCAAAATCTCTATTTTTCCAGTTTGTAATTAGATGGATGGTCAAAACTACATAAGTTAGCTGCTAAAATACAAAAATAAAATGGACCTACCCCCAAATAATTTTGAAAAGTGGCAGATTTTTCTGTTTCATGGACTTGGCAAAGCATAAATGGACATTATGTCACTCATTAATCACTTGAATATGCAGTGCTTCATGAATTTTGAACGTTTTGCAAAAAAATTAAATTACTTCTATCACGTGCTATCGATGGGTTCTCGGTTAGCTTTGAAATAGGAGTGTGAACCTGAGGATATGAGTGTATGGAGGCGTGGGTTGGAAGAAAGCGGGTGGAGAGGAGGAGGAGCCAGTGTAGCACCTCCTCCCGCCCCATCCTCGTCGCCGCCGCCCTTCTCACCCCTTCTCGCTCTCTCCACCAATCAATCTCTTCTTTCTACTCTAGTCCTCAATGCTCCATTCATACTTTCAGGCAGGCGCAAAAAAGCAAGCTCCTTGAAAATGGAAAAGGAGGGAGTGTGAAAAGAGTGTGTAGCTTAGAGGGAGGAGGAGGTGGAGAGGAGGGGGAAGCGCTGCACTCAGGAGGGGCGGCATGCCTGGCCATGGGCAGGAAATCCGAGCCCTTCGTCTCCGCTTTCCGTCCAGGCGACGGCCAAAAAAAACAGCTCCCCTCTCGGGGCTAAGAAGAGGCGCTGTCGAATTGCTCCCTCCTCCCTCAACCCCCCATCACCCCTCACCCCCACACCCGCTTCTTCATCTTCCTCCCAACTCACGTTGCAAAACAGCGACCGCCCCCGCATTCCAGCCCCTTTTGATGCCCCATTCCTCATGGCGAAATGTGTAAAGCCCCCCGCTGCCTAACCTTTCGACATGGTGGGGAATGACAATCGAGGAAGCGCGGTTATCAATCCTATTCTTATTACGATGACATGTTTCTATTGATTCACTGCCCTAAGCTAAAGCAGTGGAGTGGTAGGAAGGAGAAGGAAGTGTAGGGGTAGAGGGTGGGAAGAGGTTGAGGAGGAAGCAAAGTGGGAGGAAGGTTGGAGGTGGAGGGTGAAGAAGAATGAGTGCAGGAGGCCACACAGATGTGGCTTGGCCTGGAAAGTGGCTTTTGGTGGAGGGAGGCTTTGGCCTTCCTGTGCGGCAGTGATGAGAAATGAGGACACGGGGCAGGGAGAGGAGGGCGGCGTGGGGGAAGGTGGCAAGGGCGCTTACTCACTCACGCCCTGCTGCTCCTCCTCCTCCTTCTTCACCTTGACTTGATGGGAGTCTGAAGTTTCGCGCCTGGAGGCTGATGTGGCGGGAAATATTGCAGGAATCCGGCGGGTGTCCTGCTTAGCCTGCGGGTGTCTGGGAGAGAAGCGTTGGAGGCAAAAAGGGCCCTTGAGGCTTGAGGCGAGCTCCCTCCAGGTGAGCAGAGCTAGGAGGAGGGCTGCAACTTGAGCTGGCGAAGTGTGTTTAAAGGACGCGCGCGACGGGCCCAACAAGAAATCTACCGCCCTACCCTCCTCCCCCAGTTTTACAGGGCCCGCAAGACACGCCCGCCACCAGCACAACTCACTCTCTGTTTACGCCTAAAAACTTTCCCTCATTCTCTAACCCTTCAGTACCTCTTCTTTTCAAGCCTTAACCTGCCGCAAAAAGCCACCCGCAACCATAGCGCCACTTTCCTGCTCTAACCCACTTCTTTTTTGCTTATCTGCTGCACCATACGCTATCCTACCACATCCACCCCCAAAACAATTAGTGACCACTGTAAAGAGGCGTTTTCTGTACAAAATCAAAGAATGGGGCCCACATACATTTTTTACCTCCCTTTTTTATTGCAGATTCTAAATCTTCGTACATTTTTATGTAGCTCCACCAAGTGGTGTCGCAGAACCTGAATTGAAATTTGATGATTTTGAGTAGTTTCCACAGTTTGCGACTAATTTGGTCAAAAATCATGATAAAGTCTAATTTCAAAATACTTTGAAATTGGGCATAAAAATGATATATTTAGGTGTATTTGAGCCAGAATACCTATTAGGTATTAAATAATTAGTACCATAATTTTGGTTTCTTTCGCCTCATGCTTTTGTTCACTTTTGCCATAGCTATTAGGCCAATTTTTGAACTTTTTATCAAATTTTGGATACTTTTTCTATGATAACCAAAACTCAGTGCATTTTCGTAGTGATACATACCTGCGTAAGAGTTAGGATAAACAGCTCACAAAAGAAATTTGGAAATAAAAAGATCCGGATGAGCAGGAAGTTTTTTAGTGCCAGAATCTTACCTCAGCAAAAATGTCCTATAGAATAACATAGGGCGATTGTGGAGG